>JAKSZT010054550.1:309629-426899 GCA_026826555.1 Tolypeutes matacus | reverse complement strand
CAATCATCCCAGGTAGGCTGATGAGTACGGAAAATAGTTTCCAAAAGCGAAATCAGCCTCTGGGGATCCTCTGAAAAAGGAGGGTTCTGGTGTTTCCAATTATAGAGATCAGAGGTGGAAAATGGGACATAAATCATTCGAGTATGGCCCGGAGGCACCCCTGGTTGAGGAGGAACTTCCCTGAGCGGCAACAGGGGCACTGAAGAATCAGGCCCTGGTGGAGGGGGCTGATAGGGAGTTCCCCCTCTCGTGTGGGGAGGACTCTGGACTTCCCCTTGGGGCGAGCGCCCTGGGGCCTGTTGCTGCGAGGGAGTTCTTGGGTAAGGCGGGGGGTCAAATAAGCTTTCAGCAATATCATCAGTTTCTCCCGGCAGAACAGGATATAAATGGGGTTTCTGTTTCTCTGGTTTCTTATCTTTCTTTTCTTCTGGGGGATCCCGTGCCCCTGGAGGTTTCGGGGCAGTTACTAAAATGGCTTTTCCGCCTACCCTTGCATACATATCCCCCTTCCTTGGTTTCTGGCATTTCTGGATATAATCTATTTTATCATATACAATGTCAATCCAAACATCTATATAAACCCTTTGGTCGGGGTGGGGAACCCCATAAACAACAGACCGTACAGCAAACAACAGAGATAAATCAAATGAGCTTTCCGAAGGCCAATCTATTTGGAAGGCTGGCCATTCAAGTTCACAGAGGGTCCGTAGGAAGCCTGGATCTGCTGGCTTCCCATAGTCACAGGATCTCTTAAAGAAATCAGGAAAATTAGCAAGAATGCATTCAAGAGGAGTCCGTGGAGTGGATTTTCCTTGTCCCATCCTGTTAGGGTTGAAACAGTTAAAACACCAAGAAACACTGAACATAGACAGACAAACGAACAAAACACTGGAGACTAGTCTCACTCCCACTCACACAACCAAATACCAAAGTGAAACCTAACGGTTTTCTTTTTTTTTTTTTTTATTATGGGTAAAAATCAAAATTCTCACAATACATACAAACATTTGCAAAAAGATGTATAAATATATATGTATATATGTGTATTTGCTTACAAAAATGTTATATATATATATATATATATACATATATTTTAAGAGGTGCTTAGATTACCCAAAATATTACACGGAACCCACTGGGATTCCCATGTTGCCCACCTCCCACGCCTCCCACCACATCCCACACAAACATCTCCCACAGTGTTCAAAATCAGGAGAGGGCGTCCCGTCCCTGATTCGGGGTGTGCAGTATCGCGGCGTCCCGCCTGCATCAGTCCCCACAAATGCTCCGGAGCCAACACAAAAGGGAGAATCCCTTACCAGATTCCTCGTGGCCACTGTCCTAGTCCGAATCCGATCACGAATCGAAAGCAAAGGCGAGGAAGTGAAGGCACTTCCCGCTTAGTCTGAGGAGGTCGACCCCAATTAAGGGGGACCTCGTGGTTGATCTCGCTGGGGCCTCCAAATGTTATAACCCAGGAGATCGACCACACTCAGACTTTAACCACTTTTATGAAGTTTATTGAGCTAAGCCCGCGGTGTCTGCAGTACCTCTCATGCAGGAGAGAACTGCAGCCCCGAGGTTCTAAAATGGCTCCTTTTTATAGGGGGTTGCTGACGCAGTTTGCAAGCAAGCGGGATAAACAGAAGCGGATTCTGGCAGTTAGCTAGGGTTTGCACAGAATGCCCTGATAGCCTGGGGTATAGCTGCAGGGTTGAGATGTCCTTGCAAGATTGTTCAAGGGAGGGGAGGTTGTGTGCTTGTCTGTCCTTGCAAGATTGTTCAAGGGAGGGGAGGTTGTGTGCTTTTCAAATAGGACACTTAGGGACAGTGAAAAATTTTCTTCTCTACGTTACTCTGGTTCTGGTTGCCATAAAGGCCTATGAATAGGCTAATTTAGGGTTCAACAATGATAGATTGGGCACTCAGCACTGGCTGTAGCCAGGTCAGCCTTGCTGAGAAAACATCTCTGAAGATGCCTTGATTTGGACTTTTCATGGCTTTAGAACTTAAGATTTTCTCCTAATAAAATTCCCATTATGAAAGTCCATACATTTCTAGTATGTTGCATTGGCAATTGTGAGGCAAACCAAGTGCCTTCTCATTTCTGTCTGGAGAAAATTTTCATCTATTTTCCTTGTGGTTACTATGTGTTTAAAATTTAACATCCTGAATGTATAACAATCATATTTGATTTGCTACCAACTTCACGTCAATAGCATGCACATATATTATCCTATGCCCCTTTGTCTCCTCACCATTTTTTTTCACTTATAGCCACTTATATCCTTGTACATTGTATGTACAGAAACATGGATTTATCATTATTTTGTATGCATTTGCATTTTTGCAGCTGTAGGAAGTAAGAAGTGGAGTTACATACTGTTTTAGTTTGCCAAACGCTGCTGATGCAAAGTTCCAGAAATGTGTTGGCTTTTATAAAGAGTATTTACTTGGGGTAAAAGCTTACAGTTCCAAGGCCATGAAAAGTCCAACTCAAGGCACCATAAGAGGTGCTTTCTCACTCAATTCAGCTGCCATGTGTTGAACCAAGATGGCAGGCAATTGCTGCCTGGTCTCTGCCTTCCTCTCCAGGCTGTACCATCTCCCAGAGCTCAGCTAAGGGCAACCAGTCATAGGGCTTGTATTTTACCGGGACTCTTCTCTCATGCCTGGCTGCTCTGCTTACTTTCCGATTTCAGTTGCAACCTATCAGGCAAATGGTTTATCTCTCTCTGGGGCCTTAGCTGTTTGAGCCTCTCCTTTCTGTCATATGGCAAGATCAAAATAGGCAGATCTCTCTTTTCCTGTCTGTCTGAGCCTCTGTGGCTTTACATTATATCTGACCCAGCAGGAGGGCAGATAGTCAACATGAATCACACCCCACTGATGTAGTCCCATCAAATGGGTCTCACACCCAGAGGAATGGCTTATTTTAAAACATAATATTTCTCTTTTTAGGATTCATAAAACAATTTCAAATCTCCACACATACCAAACAATACAATACAATAATACTGGCGTTTATAATTATCGAATGGTTACTGTGCTGGTTTGATGCTGTTTGGACTCAGAATAGTATCTATATACATATATATGTGTGTGTATATATATAAAAGATTTATTTCTCCCCTCCCCCATTGTTTTTGCACTCACTGTCTGCTCTCTGTGTGTTCTGTGTCTGCTTATCTTCTCTTTAGGCAGCACCAGGAACAATCCTGGGACCTTCCGGAATGGGAGAGAGATGCTCAGTCTCTTGTGCCACCTCAGCAACCTGGTCTGCGGTGTCTCTTATTGTCTCTCTTCTGTGTCTTTTTGTTGTGTCATCTTGCCGTGCCAGCTCTCCATGCGGGCCAGCATTCCGTGTGGGCCAGCACTCTATTTGGGCCAACTCTCCATGTGGGCTAGCTCTCCGCTTGGGCCAGCTTGCTGTGTGGGCCAGCTTACCTTCATCAGGAGGCCCTGGGAATCTCAACCCTGGACCTCCTATATGGTAGACAGGAGCCCAATCGCTTGAGCCACATCCGTTTCCCTCTTTTCAAGTCTTTTGCCCATTTTTTAATTGGATAGTTTGTCTTTTTATTGTTGAGTTGTATGATCTCCTTATATATCATGGATATTAAACCCTTGTATGGTATGTGATTGCAAAATATTTTCTCCCATTGAGTCAGTTGTCTTTTCACCCTTTGACAAAGTCCTTTGAGATGCAAAAGTGTTGAATTTTGAGGAGGTGCCATTTTTCTATTTTCCTTTTGTTGCTTTTGCTTGGAGTGTAAGGTCCAGAAAACCACCACCTACTACAAAGTCTTAAAGATGTTTCCCGACATTTTCTTCTAGTAGTTTTATGGTCCAGGCTTTTATATTTAGGTATTTGATCCATTTTCAGTTGATTCTTGTATAGGGAGTGAGATAAGGGTACTCTTTCATTCTTTTGGTCATAGAAATCCAGTTCTCCCAGCACCATCTGTTGAAGAGACTGTTTTGCCCATTAATATGGACTTGGTAGGCTTGTCAAAAACCAACTAACTGTAGAGGTGAAGTTTATTTCTGGACTTTCAATTCTATTTCACTGATTGATGTGTCTATCATTATGCCAGTACCATGCTGTTTTGATCACTGTAGCTTTGTAATATATTTCAAGGTCAGATAGTGAAAATCTTCCCATGTCACTCTTCTTTTTTAGAATGCTTTTGGCTATTTGGATGCACTTTCCCTTCCAAATGAATTTGGTAATTGCCTTTTCTATTTATATAAAGTAGGCTGTTGGAATTTTGATTGGTATTGCATTGAATCTATAAATCAGTTTGGGTAGGATTGATATCTTCACGATATTTGGTCTTCCAATCCATGAATATGGATGTCTTTCCATTTGTTTAGGTCTTCATTGATTTCTTTCAGCATTGTTTTACATTTTTCTGCATATAGGTCCTGTACTTCTTTGGTTAAATTGATTCCTAGGTGTTTGAGTCTTTTTGTTGCTATTGTAAATGGAATTTTTCTGTGATTTCTTTCTCAGATTGTTCAATACTAGTGTACAAAAACATTACTGAACAAAAACATTACTGATTTTTGCATGTTGATCTTGTATCCTGCCACTTTGCTGAACTCATTTATTAGTTCAAGTAGCTTTGTGTTAGATGTTTTAGAATTTTCTAAATATAGGATCATGTCATCTGCAAATAGTGAGAGTTTTATTTCCTCTTTTCCTATTTGGATGCCTTTAATTTTTTTTTTTTTTTTCTTGTCTAATTTCTCTAGCTAGAACTTCTGGTACAATGTTGAATAGCAGTGGTGACAGTGGGCATCTTTATCTTGTTCCCAGTCTTAGAGGGAAAGCTTTCAACCTTGAGTATGATGTTGGCTGTAGGGTTTTCATATATGCCTTTTATCATATTGAGGAATTTTCCTTCTATTCCTATTTTTTGAAGTATTTTTAGCAAGACAGGATGCTGGATTTTGTCAAATGCCTTTTCTGCCTCAATTGAGATGGTCATGTTTTTTTTTTTTTCCTTCAGTTTGTTAATGTGGTGTTTTACATTGATTGATTTTCTTATATTGAATCAGTCTTGCATACCAGGAATAAATCCAACTCGGATGTGATGTATAAGTCTTTTGATACACTGTTGGATTCTATTTGCAAGTATTTTGTTGAGAATTGTTTCATCTATGTTCATTAGAGAGATTGGTCTGCAATTTTCTTTTCTTGTATTGTCTTTATCTGGCTTTGATATTAGGGTAATGTTGGCTGCATGAAATGGGTTGGGTAATTTTCCCCTCTTCAATTTTTTAAAAGAGTTTAAATAGGATTGGTGTTAATTCTTTTTTAAAGGCTTGGTAGAATTCACCTGTGAAACCATCTGGTCCTGGTTGGGAGATTTTTCATGATAGATTCAAACTCTTTAAATGTGATTGGTTTTTTAAGTTCTTGTATTTCTTGTAGTGTCAATGTAGGTTGTTTGTTCACTTCTAGGAATTTGTCCATTTCATCCAGGTTGTCTAGTTTGTTGGCATACAGTTTCTCCTAGTATCCTTTTATTATCCTTTTTATTTCTTGGGGTCAGCTGTAACTTCTCCATTTTTATTTCTGATTTTATTTATTTGCATCTTCTCTCTCTTTTTCTTTGTTAGTCTAGCTAGGGGTTTGTCAATTTTATTGATCTTCCCATAGAACCAGTTTTTGGTTTTGTTGATTTTCTCTATTCTTTTTTTGTTCTCTAATCCTTATTGTTTCTTTCTTTCTGCTTGCTTTGGGATTGGTTTGCTGTTCTTTTTCTTGTTTCTCCAGTTGTTCAGTTAAATCTTTGATTTTAGCTCTTTCTTCTTTTTTAATATATGTGTTTAGGGTTATAAATTTCCCTCTTAAACTGCCTTCGCTGTATCCCATAAGTTTTTTTTTTTTTTTTTTTTTTTTTTTTTAAGGTACTGGGGCTGGGGATTGAACCTGGGACCTCATATGTGGGAAGCCTGCACTCAACCACTAAGCCACATTGGCTTTCCTGAGTTGGTTTTTGTTTGCTTGTTTGTTTTGCTTGTTTTTTTTTTACAGGCAGCACTGGGGACTGAACCTGGGACCTCCCATGTGGGAGGTGGGCACTCAAACCCTTAAGCCATATCAGTTCCCTCCCATAACTTTTGATAAGTTGTGTTCTCATTTTCATTTGTTTCAATATATTTACTGATTTCACTTGCAATTTCTTTGACCCACTGATTATTTAGGAGTGTGTTGTTTAGCCTCCACACATTTGCAAATTTACCTCTTTCCTGTCTATTATTGATTTCCAGTTTCATTCCATTATGATCTGAGAAGGTGTTTTGCATAATTTCAATCTTTTTATACTTTTTGATAGCTGCATTTTGCCCTAATATGTGGTCTATCCTGGAGAAAGATCCATGGGCACTTGAGAAGAATGTATAACCCACTGAGTTTGGATGTAACATTCTGTATATGTCTATTATGTCTAACTCATTTATCATATATTCAAGTTCTCTGTTTCCTTGTTGATCTTCTATCTAGTTGTTCTATCTAATGATGTGAGTGGTATGTTGATGACTCCAAAGACTACTGTAGAGATGTCTATTTCTCTGTTCAGTTTTGCCAGAGTTTGCCTCATGTATTTTTGGGCACCCTTGTTAGGTATATAGATTTTTATGACTGTTATAATTTCCAGGTGGATTGTCTCTTTTATTAATGTATATTGGCCTTCTGTATCTCTTAGAACATTTTTGCATTTAAAGTCTGTTTTGTCTGATATTAGTTTAGCTACCCCTGCTCTTTTTTTGGTTACTATTTACATGGAGTGTCTTTTGCCAACCTTACACTTTCATCCAGTTTGTATCCCTGGGTCTAAGGCGAGTCTCTTGTAAACCGCATATGGATGGCTCATGTTTTTTTATCCAATCTGTCAGCCTAGATATTTTGATTGGGGAGTTTAGTCCATTCACATTCAATGATATTACTGTAAATGCATTATTTACTTCCACCATTTTATTCTTTGGTTTTCATATGTCATATCATATTTTCATCTGTCCTTTTACTCTTTTGGTTATCTTTTCTGTTATTCTTTCTTCTATACTCTCTTCAAAGCCTCTCTCTCCTGTCCTTTTCTTTTAGACTTCTAAGACTTCCTTTAATATTTCCTGCAAAGGTGGATTCTTTTTTATGAACTCTCTTAGTATCTGTTTGTTTGTGAATATTTTATAATCACCTTCATATTTGGAGGACAGTTTTGCTGGAAAAAGAATTCTCAGCTGGCAGTTTTTCTCTTTCAATATCCTAATTGTATCATACCACTGCTTTTTTGCCTCCATGGCTTCTGATGAGAAATCTACACTGTCTTACTGGGTGTTTCTTGTATGTGATTGTTTGCTTTTCCCTTGTTGCTCTCAGAATTTTCTCTTTTCTTTGATATTTGACATTCTGAGTAGTATGTGTCTTGGAGCAGGTCTAACTGGATTCATTCTAATTTGGGTACAGTGTGCTTCTTGGACTTGTAAGTTCATTTCTTTCATGAGATTTGGGAAATTTTCGGTAATTATTTCCTCATATACTCTTTCTGCCCCTTTCCCCTTCTCTTCTTCTTTTGGAACTCCCATGACACAATATGTTGTTGCATTTCATGTTGTCGTTCAGTTCCCTGAGCCCCTGCTCTATTTTTTCCATTCTTTTCTTTCCCTGTTTTTTCCTCTCTTCAATTTCAGCTGTGCTCTCTTCTGTATCTTCTTTCTTTTCTCATTTCGAGTCTGCTGTTGTACGCCTTTAATGTGTTTTTGATCTCATCAATTGTGTCTTTCATTCCCATGGCTCTGTTTCCTTTCCATTCAGGATTTCAAATTCTTCTTTGTGCTCACTCAGTGTTCTTGATGTCGTTTATCTCTTTAGCCATATTGTCTTTCAACTCAATTTGATTTTCGAAATTTGTGTGCATCTCCATAATTAGTTGTCTGAAATCCTTCATCTCTTCTGAGGCTTTGGTATATTCCTTTTCTTGGGCAATTTCTTGCAGATGTCTAGGCATCTGATTAGGATGTTAGTTTACTCAGATGCTCAATTTCTCTCTCTTTTGTAGGGATTTAGTGGTGACAGATTGTGTATTACTGTTGTTCTGTGATTCTTGGTTCATCCTGGATCTTTGGGATTTTCCCTGTTAGTTGGTCAAAACTGGGCTCTGGACCCAGTAATGGGTTGCAGACCCACTTGCTAGGACCTTGGTGAGGGAGGGTATAAAGGTCAGAAATAGCCTCTCACTTATTTACTTTTAATTTTCTCATGTACACTTCCTTGGTCTGCCAGCAGATGGTGATCTTTGGGAGCCCTCTCTGTTCGATGCCTGGTTGGAGTGTGGTTGCTGCAACATGGACTAGATCAACAATGATAGAAGTTCCTGCTGAAGGCTAAGAGCCCTTTAATTCAAACTTTTTCAGAGACAATTTTCAGCCTTTGCTGGCAGCCCTCTCCCTTTTTCTGCGTAAGAAATAATTCCACTCCCCTCTGCCTCCTCAACAATCAGTCCTGATTAGTAGAGAGGGAGATTGAGAGGTCGAATCTCTTTAGTCTGAGATCTCATTAGTCCTGAGTTGGTTCCCTAGGCAAACAATGGCGCAGGCTCAACCGACCTGAAAGTGTTCATGGGACACAGCAGACCAAATTTGTGGGTCAGAAGATGAGTCAGTCTTAGGCTGTGTCCCTCTCTCTCTCCTTTCCTGGGGTGTTGGATCCCTGGACCCCCTTTGTTTGTAGCCGCCCCAGAGGCTTGAGAATTCTAAAGTGTCTTTAGTGTGGCAGAGGGTGCTGGCAGTAGCAGCTGTGGCTTTTTTTTTCCTTTCCCAACTTATTATATATATATATATACACACACACACACACACAGACACACACATATATGTGTGTGTATATATATATATATATTAATTTAAATATCTTTTAAGCATATTTTAAAACATGCTTAGATTACATAAATGTTACACAAAAATTACAAGGATTCCCATGTTCCCCACCTCCCACACCTCCCATAACATCCCACAAAAACATCTTTCATTAGTGTGGCACATCACCTGCAATGGATATACACATCCTGGGGCTTTGCCACGAAGCATGGACCATAGTTCCCATTGTAGACCACACTCTCTCCCACACAGTTCTGCATGGTATATGCTGATGTAAAATGGCCTATATCTGTCGTTGTAATGTCACTCAGGATAATTCCCAAGTCTCGAAAAAGCCCCTGTATTAAAACTGCTTTTCCCTTCCCTGCCCCCAAAGTGTCCAGTGACCCCTGGCTCCACCTCACTGTTGTAATTTCTTCCATTACTTGAGTCGCAATATGTCTACAACAGAATACCAGTGAGTTCACTCTAGTCCATAGCTCTTCCCCCATTCCTGAGGAGTTTGGGATGCTGATGTCCACTCCACCTCCAAGTGAGAGGGGGCTTATATCCCATGGGTACGATGGATGAGATTATCCTGCCTGCAGCTGCAGACTCTCTCCATTCACTGGTATGGCCGTTGTCCATCATCATCTCCTCACCAGGTGACTTGGGTGAGTCCATTGAGCTGTAGAGTAGGAGTTACAGCTTCACTGAGATTCCAGGCACAGCTGGCACACGGGCAGGCCAAAGGCCCCAGTCTCTGGAAGTACACCTAGAAACTCCAGCACCACATATAGGTTTGAATAGAAGGGACTGATGGATCATGTGCAGGGAGGACTTATTTGAGCCCAACTCTGTCACTCTCAGGAGCACAGATTCCACTGATAAGGCATCAATCTCTGGAGCTATCCCCCCACCCTTATATAGGACCTAGGTGTCTCCAGAGCCCTCAGGAGCCCCTCTGTGTGGGGTGATATCCACTTTAGTGTTCTATGAGATCTTACTGAGGTGTGCATAAGTGTTACCTCTGGGATGACCTCCCGACTCTCTTAGCCATATGAACTAATTTGTCTTTACCTTTTCCCCCTTTTATTCAAGGTCTTTTTCCAGTCATATTGCCAGTTGGCACTTGGTATTAATCCCTCGTTGCCAGGGAGGCTCATCCCCAGGAGTCATGTCCCATGCTGGGGGGAAGGTAATGCATTCATATGCTGAGTTTGGCTTAGAGAGAGGCCACATTTGAGCAACAAGGAGGCTCTCAGGTGGCAACCCTTAGGCACCCCATAACAGTAGGCTAAGTTTCAATTACAAGAGCAAAGACTGGTAAGGCTAGTCATCAATAACAAGAACCCATTAGTGGACCATCCTCCTTTGCCAGACACTGCCCCTGCACTCAGGGGACCATTGCTGCTCCCTTGGAGAATGTGGCAGAGCTCTCCAGGCTGGGAATTCAGTATTCCCTCATTTATTGAGTGATTGTCCACCCACTGTAACCATGCCCCACCCCTTGACATTTGGACAATTTTATATATCTTTCACATATATTCAGATGAACTTCCTCCCATGAATCCCTCATCCCAGACACCCCCCACCAATGATCCTCTGCAGCCCCCGTTGTAACCTTTCTGTGATCTAACCTTCCCTGAAGATGAAGCCCATATAATAACCAAATACAATTAATAGGAAAATGAAATAATAATGATAAGCTTAAATGCAAGAGATAAAATACATGTAAACTCAGAAAAAAACCCTAAAAATAAAATATAATTAAAGGTTTGGGACATTCAAAAAATGGGAAAAAAACAAAAATTAAAAAAAAATATTATTATTATTTTTTTCCTTTTATCATTGCATTATCAGGTGTCCAGTCTGTACCGTGGCACCTTCCCTCTCTCACTCCCCAGTGTCTCACTATTTTTCATTTAATTTTCAAAGAAGTTTTAGGTCACAGCAAAGTCACACACAGAATACTATAGACTCTCATATATCCAACCTCCTCCCCCTTTCCTCACCCCATATTAAAACCTTTTTGTATGTGGGTGGTAGCATTGTTACAACTGTTATACAGATAGTGAAACATAGCTACTAAACATTGTCAATGGTTTACAGTATAGTTTACAATTTAGACAATACAGTTTAATAATTTTTGATGATATTTACCATATTCTGTGTCCATTACTATAAGGTAATGAAAAACGTTTCCCCTGACCACTAAATACCCCAACTGATCTTTTCTGTTCCTTCCTCTCCATCCCCTTGGGGCACATGACACTCCTGTGTCTTGACTCATTGAATGACAAGATTCATAGTTACATGCAACAAGAGGTCTTGACATGCTGATTATCCTCCCCTGTTAGGATTCACCCTTTCTCCTAAGAGACACCCACCAGTCTGTTTCTGAGTGAATCGGTCCTCCCAAAGATGGGGATTCATCTCCTTCCCACTCACCGTGTGGGTCTCCATTCCCCAACACAACACATTATGACAGGATGAACACTCACACACTCCCCAGAAGCCTACTCCAGATGCACCCCATCTTGAATGCCCCCCCCCACCTACACTTTAACCCAGTGACACTACCTTCTCATATTGTCATTAGAGCATTCCCACTCCTGCACTTTCAACCTCATACCCACAAATCCCATGTTCACCTAGTCCCTCTCCCATCTCTCTGTCCAGTATCCTGGGTATTCTAACCCGCCCTTCCTAATCTACCCACCTGTCAACTCTGCATCACCAAACCCAGTAATATCACTGCACATCTGTCCTATCCTTCAATATGTAACTATACTATCACTTTACCATAAATTATGTCCGTATGGGTGATGACTCACAACCTTCTCTTCTCTTTCTCTCTCTTGTTAACCTATCTTTCAGACAATGGTTCTCAGAGACTGCTCACTTTCCTCAATTCAAATCAGTGAAGTCATATACTGTTCACCCTTCAATGCCTGGCTTGCTTCACTCAACATAAGGTCTTAAGATTCATCCATGTTATTCCATGTGTTAGCACTTTATTCCTTCTTACAGCTGAGTAATATTCCATTGTATGTATGTACCACATTTTGTTTATCCATTCTTTTGTTGATTCCACCTTTTGGCAATTGTGAACAATGCCGCTATGAACTTTGGGGTGCATATATCTGTTCGTGTCTTTGCTTTCAATTCTTCTGGGTATATACCCAGCAGTGGAATCGCTGGATCGTACGGAAGATCTATTGTTAGTTTTCTGAGGAACTGCCAAACTGTCCTCCACAGTGGCTGGACCATTCCACAATCCCACCAGCAGTGGATGAGGGTTCCTATTACTCCACATCCTCTTCAACACTTATACTCTGCTGTTTTTTAAATAGTTGCCATTCTGATGGGTGTAAGATGGTATCTCAATGTAGTTTTTTTTTTCTTTAGAGATTTTTATTTTATTGATTGGTTTATCCCCTGCCCCCTTGCTGCTTGTGCTCGCTGTGTCCATTTGCTGTACATTTTTCTGTGTCTGCTTGTTTCCCTTTGTTGGGTTGTCTTGCTGTGTCAGCTCACCTCGCCGCGTGGGCTGGCCTGCCTTCACCAGGAGGCCCCGGGAATCGATTGAGCCACATCCGCTTCCCTCTCAATGTAGTTTTGATTTGCATTTCCCTAATAGCTAGCAATGTCAAGCATTTTTTCATGTGCTTTTCAGCCATTTGTATTTCTTCATTGGAGAAGTGTCTTTTCAGGTCACTTGCCCAGTTTTTAAATGGGTTGTTTGTCTTTTTATTTTCGAGGTGTAGGATTTCTTTTTATATGCAGGATATTAGGCTCCTATCAGATATATGATTACCAAATATTTTCTCCCATTGGGTAGGCTTTTTATTTTCTTGATAACATCTTTTGAGGTGCAGAAGTTTTTAATTTTGAGGAGATCCCATTTATCTATTTTTTCTTTTTGCTGCTCGTGCTTTGGGTGTGAAGTTCATGAAACCATTTCCTATTACAAGGTCCTGTAGATGCTTCCCTACATTATCTTCCAAGGTCTTTATGGTTTTGCCTCTTATATTTAGATCTTTGATCCATCTTGAGTTGATTTTTGTATAAGGTGTGAGATGCTATTCCTCTGTCATTCTTTTGGATATGGATATCCAGTTCTCCAAGCACCACTTGTTAAAGAGGCCATTCTCTCCAAACTGAGTGAGCTTGGTGGCCTTGTCGAATATCATATCAGATGACTGTACATGCAAGGATCTATATCAGGAACTCTCAGTCCAGTTCCATTAGTCTGTATGTGTATCCTTGTGCCAAAACCATGCGGTTTTGAGCACTGTAGCTTTGTAGTATGTTTTAAAGTCAGGTAATGTGATACCTCCAACTTCATTTTTCTTTTTCAATATGTCTTTGGCAATTCAGGGCCTCTTACCTTCCCAAATATATTTTGTAGTTAGTTTTTCCAGTTCAGTAAAAAATACAGTGTTGATTTTTTTGGGGATTGCATTAAATCTGTAGATTATTTTGGGTAGGATAGACATCTTGATGATGTTTAGTCTTCCTATCCATGAACAGGGAATATTCTTCCATTTATTTAAGTCTTCTTTGATTTCCTTAACAGTGTTGTGTAGTTTTCTGTATATAAGTCCTTTACATCTTTAGTTAAATTTATTCCTAGGTATTTGATTCTTTTAGTTACTATTGTAAATGGTATTTTTTTCTTGATTTCCTTCTCAGATTGCTCATTATTGGTGTACAGAAATGCTACTGATTTTTGAGCATTGATCTTATTGCCTGCAACATTACTGAAATCCTTTATAAGGTCAGAAGCTTTGTTGTAGATTTCTCAGGGCTTTCTACGTGTAGGATCATGTCATCTGCAAATAATGAAATTTTTACTTCTTCTTTTCCAATTTGGATGCCTTTTTATATCTTTTTCTTGCCTCAGTGCTCGAGCGAGTACTTCTAAGACAATGTTAAATAGGAGTGGTGATAGTGGGCATCCTTGTCTTGTTCCTGATCTCAGAGGGAAGGCTTTTAGGATTTCACCATTGAAGATAATGTTAGCTTTGGGCTTTTCATATATACCCTTTATCATACTCAGAAAGTTTCCTTCTATTCCTATCTTTTATAGTGTTTTTGTTAGGAAAGAGTGCTGTATTTTGTCGAATGCTTTTTCTGCATCTATAGAGATGATCATGTGATTTTTTTCTTTCAATCTGTTTATGTGGTGTATTACATTGATTGATTTTCTTATATTGAACCATCCTTGCATACCCAGGATGAATCCCACGTGGTCATGGTGTATAATCCTTTTGATATGTTGGTGAATGTGATTAGCAAGTATTTTGTTGAGATTTTAGTATCTAGGTTCATTAGAGAAATTGGTCTGTAATTTTCCTTTCTTGTGGTATCTTTGTTTGATTTTGGTATTAGGGTAATGTTGGCATCATAGAATGAGTTAGGCAATATTCCTTCTACTTCTATTTTTTGGAAGAGCTTAAGCAGGATTGGTGTTAGCTCTTTCCGGAATGTTTGGTAAAATTTAGCTGTGAAGCCATCTGGTCCTGGGCTCTTCTTAGTTGGGAGGTTTTTGATGACTGAATCTATCTCTTTACTTGTAATTAGACTGTTGAGTTCATCAATTTCTTCTTTCATCAATGTAGGCTGTTTGTGAGTTTCTAGAAATTTGTCCATTTCCTCTAAATTATCATTCTTGTTGGCATATAATTTTTCAAAGTGTCCTCTTATGATACTCTTTATTTCTGTGGGGTCAGTAGTGATATCCCCTTGCTCATTCCTTATTTTGTGTATTTGCATCTGTTCTCTCTTTTTCTTTGTTAGTCTGGCTAAGAGTTTGTCAATTTTATTGATCATCTTGAAGAACCAGCTTTTGGTTTTGTTTATTTTTTTTAGTGCTTTCTTATTCTCTATTTCATTTAGTTCTGCTCTAATCTTTGTTATTTCCTTCTTTGTATTTCCTTTAGGTTTAGTTTGTTGTTGCTTTTCCAATTCCTCAAGTGTGCAGTTAGGTCTTCAATTTTAGCTCTTCTTCCTTTTTAACATATGTATTTATGGCTATGAACTTCTCTCTCAGGACAGCTTTGGCTGTATCCCATAGGTTTTGATATGTTGTGTTGTCATTTTCATTAGTTTCAAGATAGTTACTGATTTCTTTTGAGATCCCCCTTGACCCACTGTTTGTCTAAGAGTGTGTTGTTTAACTTCCATATCTTTGTGCCTAATCTGTTTCTCTGGCCCTTTGTGATTTCCAATTTCATTCCATTGTGGTTGGAGAAATTACTTTGTATAATCTCAATCTTTCTGAATTCATTGAGAGTTGTTCTGTGGCCTAGCACGTGGTCTATCTTGGAGTATGATCCATGTGCACTCGAGAAGAATGTAAATTCTGCTGTATTTGGGTGTAGTGTTCTGTATATGTCTATTAGGTCCAGGTCCTCTAATGTATTGTTCAGAGTCTTTGTTTCTTTATTGATTCTCTGTCTAGATGTTCTGTCTAATGGTGATAATGGTGTATTAAATTCCCCCACTATAATTGTAGAAGCATTTATTTCTCCTCTTAGTTTTTCCAGAGTTTGCCTCATGTATTTTGAGGCACCCTGATTAGGTGCATAAATGTTTATGATTGTTCTCTCTTCTTGAGAGATTACCCCTTTTACTAATATATAGTGTCCATCTTTGTCTCTTACAATAGTTTTGCATTTAAAGTCTATTTTGTCTGATATTAGACCTTTTTTGGCTATTGTTTGCTTGTAAAATTGTTTTCCAGCCATTCACTTTCAGCCTGCTTGAATCCCTGGGTCAAAGGTGGGTTTCTTGTAGATAGCATATGGATGGATCATATTTCCTTATCCATTCTGCCAATCTGTGTCTTTTGAGTGGTGAATTTAATCCATTAACATTCAGTGTTATTATTTGCAACAAATTTCTTACTTCAGCCATATTTTCTTTGGGTTAATGTATGTCATATGTTGTTTTTATTTCTCTTTTTGTATTTTTAGTAGTTTTTACACTCTCCTCCAACTCTTGGTTCATTGTTTTTCCTTTTGAGTTGTAGAACTTCCTTTAGTATTTCTTGAAGTGCAGGTTTCTTATTGGCATACTCTATTAATTTCTGTTTATCTGTGGATATTTTGAATTCTCCATCATTTTTTTAAAAATATTTTTTAATTGCCTTTTAAATTTATTTTATTATTTTATTTTTATTTATTTATTTATTTTCATTTTACCGGGAGATCCCAGGGATCGAACCCAGGTCCCTCCATGTGGCAGACGGACGCCCAACCATTTGAGCCACATCCGCCCCCAATCTCCATCATTTTTGAATGCCAGTTTTGCTGGATAGAGAATTCATGGCTGGAAGTTTTTTTTCTTTTAGTACTTTCACTATGTCATACCACTGTCTTCTTGCCTCCATGGTTTCAGATGAGAAATCAGTACTTAATCTTATTGTGCTTCCCTTGAATGTGATGGTTCTCTTTTTTCTTGCTGCCTTGAGTATTTTCTCTTTGTCTTCAGCATTGGACATTTTGACAAGTATATGTCTTGGAGTTGGCCTGTTGGGATTTATTCTGTTTGTGGTGCACTGTGCTTCCTGGACTTGTTCATCCATCTCTCTCAATAGGGTTGGGAAGTTTTCAGCCATTATTTCCTTCAACACTCCTTCTTTTCCCTTTCTGTTCTCTTCTCCTTTTGGGATGCCTATAATGTGTACGTTTGTGTGTTTTGTGTTGTCGGTTAAATCCCTGAGTCCCTGCTGGATTTTTTCCATCTTTTTATCTATCTGTTCTATTATCTGTTTGATTTCAGATGTATTGTCTTCCACATCACTAATTCTTTCTTCTGCCTGTTCAAATCTGCTGTTATGTGAATCCAGTGTCTTTTTGATTTCTTGCATTGTGCCATTGATCAGCATCATATCCGTTATCTTTTTATGTATGTTCCCAATTTCTTCACTATGTTCTCCCAGTGTCTTCTTAATATCTTTATCTCTTCCTTCACGTCATTAAGTTGGTCCATGATATTTGTTTGGAATGCTTTGATTAGTTGTTCGATGCTCTGCATCTCTTCCTGATTTTTAGTTTGTTCATTGGACTGGTCCATGTCTTCCTGTTTCTCAGTGTGGTTTGTAATTTTTTGTTGTCCTCTAGTCATCATTTTATCTTGATGGGTTTATTCAGTTGATTAGCTTCTCTCTCTGCTCTAGAGTTTTATTTAGCTGGTGGTTCTCTGTGTGTGTTCAGTTTTCTCTTTGACACTTTTTCTTCTTATTTCCTTGCTTCTTTCTATGTTCCCCTAAAGGCAAAAGATTAGGGCCAGAGGAATCGAAAGATGTGAGAAAGGAAAAGGATAATAGTAATATTGAAAAAGTTAGAAAAGGGGCCACATAAGACTTAGTAAAATGAATATTTAACTCATGTAGGCAGTGTAGAGCAATAGGAAAAAAAAGTGGAGTACCTACAATGGACTGGGAAACCCAATAGAGGAAAATATATGTAATGATTTAGAAGACTAGAATGATGAGGAGAGAGAGATAGAGTAAAGAAAGGGCTGAAATGAAAAAGTTAATATTAATAAAAAATGAAGAAAACAGAATAGATAAAATAGAAATTTACACCCTTGAAGTTGTGGGCTAATGAAAAAATGTGGTATGTAAGGACCACAACAGAAAGCAGAAGGCATAACGATGAAGGAAGTAAAAGAGATAGCATTGGGAGATAAAATCAATATAGACAGAGAATGGGAAATCACTGAAGAAGAAGCACAGCAAAGAAGAGACAAGCTAGAAGCACCTAATTTAAAATAAAAAATAAAAATAAAAAAAGAAAGAAAGGAAAAAGAAGTGGGGGAGGAAAGAGGAAAGAAAAGCAAGAGACAACAAATAAACAAAGAAAAACCAACCAACCACACAAGCAAGCATTCAAACAAAGCTAAGGAAGAACATTGTTCCTCTTGGGCCCTTTGTGAAACCTCTCAGCCTGCTTGTGTTCATCAATCAATTGCCCTGCAATGTTCTATCTGCAGGTTTTGAGACAGATTTTAGCTATTAAAATAAATTTAAAAAGAAAAATTCTTTTTTTATTTTTTAAAGTGATTGTCTTCTTTTTTTTTTTGGCAAAATAAGGGACCCAAAATATGTCCTCTTCTAGACCACCCGCTTCACTGAGGGGACCCTAACTAGGCTCGTGGACACTAATCAAGCACTTCCCACTTCCTGGCCTCCCCAGGGGAGCTGAAGCTCTGATACTAGTCAGTGCAGAACCATTAAATTGGCTGACTCCTCCCACTCTGGAGCCAAGCCTCAGTCTCACAGGGCTGCTGGCTAAATCAGGCTTCCTCAGGAGATTTGCCTCTCCCCTCAGCCTGGCGCTGCTTCAAGCCGGCTTATCTGCTCCCCAAAGCTATGAGGGGTCCAGGCAGCCAAATCAACAGAAAGGAAAGCCCTCTCGACCCTCCACCAGAATCTTCCCACTCTCGGAGAACGCTCCATCTCGCCAGGTTGCTGGTGGGAGTCGCGGCTCAAACCAGCCCTTTTCCCTGTGGGTGGGGCTCAGCGGTCTGTGTTTACCACCACAGGCAGCGAAAAAACTCACGAATCCTTCCCGAATAATCTGTGCTGTCCAGCTCCCTCCAGAGTGATGTTCCTAAGGTTCTCGCTCTGTGTGCCCCCAGCACAGACCCCTGGGCAGGACCCTGTCCCCAGTCAGCCGTCCTCAGAGAGCAAGTCAGCAACTGCCCTCCTAAACCGATGCCATCTTCCTTCTTCACCCCGCAGCTGTGGCTTTTAACTCACAGTTTGCCGTTGTGATTCTTTTCTTTTGTCCCTCTCTCTTCTGGGTGTCCAGCCTTCACCTGGTGTCCTAATCCATAGAAAAGTTTTTTTCCAGCCATTTCAGCCTATCCTCTAACTGTTTTTCTGGGAGAGAAGAAGGTCCCTTGTCTTTCTAGTCTGCCAACTTCCTGGAAGTTTGCATGTTTGTTTTTTAAGTTCACAACATTTACTATACACTTATTGTTTATGTGTGTTCATGTATGAATGTTATACTTCAATAAAATTTTAGAAAAAATTATAGGTAATTACAAACAAAAAGTGACAAAAATGAATGTCTCCTGGGATTTGGAAAATAAAGTAAAGAATAATGCCTTGGATCAGAATATTCCATAAATTAAAGTAGGATTATACAATGTCTAATTATTGCTGTGGGCACTCCTCATGGGCAATATCAATATCCATGCAAAACTCAGTTTGGATTTCAAGATTGATGATTTCACACACCATGAGGTTATGAAAAGATTTATTATTCTCATAATGAATCTTTCTGGGGAGAGCTGGGATCCCAAGCAGATACAATTATGACATGAGAGTAGAGAGGGGTGACAATATTGGAATTTCAGGATGTTAGGTGGTGAGAGTAGGATAAAGATTCCTGTGCAGGCAAGGCTTTGGGTCATTTGAAGCCCTTACCTGCACCAAACAAAGAGAGATCACCCAGATTGTCTTACAGCTTTCCAAAATATGGGCAGAAGGTGAAGAGAAAGTAGTATGTTTTAGAAGCTTTTACTAATCATCAAAATTGAGTCGAAGTCTTTATTACAAGTACCCTCCAAGAGCACAAGAAGAATATATATTGTACAAAAGTTTCCCAGTCTATGCTCATTCTGATTGTAAGACATTCTGTAGTAAGTCCAACAGAGAAATAAGTCATACTTTTTTTTTTCTGTAAATGTAAACAAATATGCTCTATTATTCAGAGTATAAAATGAAACCTCTCCCAACTCATAGTCCAGAAAAATTCCTATCTGTCTATGGTTCACTGAATCTGATGTACCATGTGTGCTAGTCCAGAGATGACCTTTTCAGCATCCATTGTTTGGAGATGGTGCTATCAGATTTCTGGGGGAGCTGCAGTTTGCTCAGGGGGCATCAGGTTGTGATTCCAGTCGGAGTAGACCCTGCACTTTGCACACAATAGTTCCAGGCCTTCTCACAGAACAGGGTCAGAACCTTATTGTATTTCTCACACAGAGGTTTCTCCTGATGTTTCCTCTTGCTCCTCCTGGTGGGAAGTTGCTTCACAATTTCAGTGATGTGACATAATTGAGTACTCTTCTTGAAGTTCCCATTGGGCCAGTGATGGATGCAGTAGCCATAGAAGTTATGCCCACAGTCAATTGTCACAGGATCTCTCAGGTAATACTGTCTGTGCTTGGAGGTCATCAAGGAGGCTGCAACAGCCATTGTGTAACGTTTATTTCAGGTCTTTATTTCTTTATGCTGGTTTGGACAACTGCCTAGTGTCCTTTCAGTATGAAGAATTCCCTTTAGCATTACTTGTAGGACAGGTGATGAACTTTCTCAGCTTTTGTTTATCTGACAAAGCCTTAATCTCTACCCCATTTTTGAAAGAGAATCTTGCCAGATATAAAATTCTTGGCTGGCAGTTGTTTTCTTTCAGCACTTTAAGTATTTCAACCCACTACCTTCTTGCCTTCATGTTTTATGATGAGAAATCAATACTCAATCTAATTGGGATGCCCTTGTACATAACACTTGCTTTTCTCCTGCAGCTTTCATAATTCTCTCCTTGTTCTTTGCATTTGATAATGTAATCAGTATATGACACGATGTATTTTTCCTCATGTTTATCCTGTTTGGTGTTCTCTGGGCTTCTTGGAGTTCATATTCATGTCTTTTGCTAAGTTTGGGAAGTTCTATGTCATTATTTATATTGACATATATAAAAAAGGAATATATATTATTCCTTCTCCCCCTTTCTCTCTTTCTTCTCCTTCAGGGACTCTCATAATGCTTATATGGGTGTGCTTGATGGTGTCACATAGGTGTCTTGGGCTATTTTCACTTTTAATATTCCTTTTTTCTTTCTGCTCCTTAGCCTGACTCATTTCAAGTATTTTGTCTTTAAGTTAAATGATTCTCTTCTGCTTGTTCTAGTCTGCTTTTGAAACTCTCCTGGACATTCTTCATTTCAGTTGTTGTGGTCTTCAGCTGCAGTAATTCTGTTTGGTTCCTTTTTTAAAAATTCTGTCTCTTTATTTAGATTGCCATATTGTTCATTCATTGTTTTCCTGATATTCTTTGTTCTTACTCTGTATTTTCCTTCATCTCCTTGAGCATTTTTAAGATCATTTTTTAAAGTCTTTGTTTGATATTTCAACATCCCCATCTTCCTTGTTGGTGTTTTCTGTATTTTTATCCTCTTCCTTTGGATAGGCCATTATTCTTGTTTCTTTGTCTTGTACTCTTTTTTTGCACACTGTACATTTTAATATTTAAAAATTTTAAATCACAGATTTATTCCCTGGGATGTCTGTTTCTGGCTTTTGTAACAAGCTGGTGATATGACAGACATTTCCTTGAGCTTCAGCCCTTATATCGGAAGATCTGCCCAAGGTGAATTCAGCAATTTCCCTGTCTTGCTGGGGCCTCCATCTTGTCCTGGACATTTGCTTTTTAGTTGTTTTGGAGTTCCCCTGTTTATGGACATTTGATTGTCCCTCTGTTTCTGAGGGAACAAGCTTCCCTCTCTCAGGTATTTAAAGCTGGTAGTCCTTGTCCCAGACTGTACACTTCCATAGTTTTTTACACTTCTTTTGTTGTCTCACACTGCTTTTGCCTGGAGGGCAAATTCTGGAAAGAAGGTCACCCCAGAGAGGACTTTCCCAAGACAGTATTTCCCAGCCAAAACAGGGCCAGGGACCCATGAAGGTGTTGCATACTGGTTCCAAAGTGCCCTGGGAAGGGGATCAAGAAGGGTGCCAAAAGCTTTTCCAAAGGCTCCCCAAAACTGAATTTTCCTGGTCTGCCCAGAAAAATGCAGCCTTTGAGCTAACTGTCCCCTGCAGCCATGAGGAAGCACCGTGCCTTTACATCTCCACTGCCTCCACCCTGTCTGGGGAGGGTTGAAACAATGGCTGTCCTCAGAACTGGGCCCCCAGTGATCCACATTTACTAATCAAAGGCCATGATCATTGATAGGCTGCATCCACCCCTGTTCTTGGAGAAGAGGATATTTATGTCCCTTTCTGTCATAAGTGAACTAGCCAGGGACTGGACCCCTTGGTGGTCTGCCGCAAGAGTGGGCGATGATACTGTACATTATCAGATTCTTCCTCCTGCTTTTCCCTGGATGCTGTACAGTGTTCTTATGGTCTCTGGAGTTTCAAAAATATTTGTTTCAGACAGTTCCTGCTTATTTAATCACTTTTTGGTGGAAGGACTGAATCCTAGGGCTCCTTGTCTGCCATCTTCCCTGGAAGTTCATGTTTAACTTTAAAAGAAATGTTCAAACTGTTTTCCAAAGTTGCTGCACTGTTTTATGTTCCTGCCAGCAATGTATGAGAATTCCCATTTTTCCACATCCTTGCAAACATTTGTTATTGTCTATCTTTTTTATTATAGTCAGTCTAGTGAGAGTGAGGTGGTACCTTATTGTGGTTTTAAATTGCATTTCCCAAATGAGTAATGATGTTGAGCACATTTTCATGTAGTTATTAGTAGTCCTTTGCATATCTTCTTTGGGGAAGTGTCAACTGAAATATCTTGCACCTTTAAAAATTGGGTTGTTTGCCTTCCTTTTTCTGATTTGTTTGAGCTATTTATAAAGTCTTTATACAAACTATTTATCAGGTATATGATTTGCAAATAGTTTCTCTCAGTGTGTGGTATGTTTTTCATTTTTTTTTTTTTTGTTTTTTTTTTTTTAAGATTTTATTTATTTATTCATTTATCCCCCCCCTTGCTGCTTGTGCTCGCTGGGTCAGCTAACCACGCCGTGGAGGCGGGCTTGCCTTCACCAGGAGGCCCCGGGAACCGAACCCGGGGCCTCCCATATGGTAAACGGGAGCCCTACTGATTGAGCCACAGCCGCTTCCCTGTTTTTCATTTTGTTAATGATGACTTTGAAGTGCAATAGTTTTGAATTTTGATAAAGTCCAATTTATAAATTTTTAAATGGTTTCTGCTTCTGGTGTCATTTCTAAGCAATCTTTGCCTAGCTGGTCTTAGTTACTACTTTTGAAATAATAATGTGACAACAACCTGGATTTATATTTTCTTGTTCCAAACTAAGGAGGGACATTTAACCAATGAGGGAAAAAAAAACTAGTATGGGACTTAATCATGGTGACAAAATTAATCAGTACTATTATTATTTTGCATGTCAGTGCTACATTTTACTAAATGTTCTATAGTTAGATTCATTATAAGGTTCATTTTGATCTGCATTGACTTGTAAACCTTCCCATATTACTCATGTTTACTGACTCCTTAACCTGAACAGATGAATACTTTTGTGAGGTAACCTAAAATTAAAATTTCAAGGTAGCATCCAAATTATCAAGTACAGGTAAAGATGACTAATTATTTCGATCCTTGCTCAGAATCTTAGACATACTTTGGTGAAATTTAATCAGCTTTCTACCTAACAAGTGTTTGTTAGGGAAAATATGATATATAAAATAAAAGATGTTGTCTGGACAGGCCTATGTCTCTAGTTAAAATGTTAGTATAACGGAAATATGCATTTAAAAAGTTGTTCTGAAAACATTTTTCCTTTAAATTTAGTGAAAACCAAATATTCAATTCTTAGTTCAATCCAATAAATGGACATTACAACTTATTTAGCTTGGCTATTTGCCAAGGGTGTGCTTCACACGTGGTTCTTGAAGGACAGGCTGGTGTTATTCGGTAGAAGAGATTCTAAGGAGCTGATTCCGTGGTATTTCCTTGGCAGGAAGAGTGTCTCTCAACTATTGTCAGGTGACCACGATCTACATTTAGTTGCACAGGATTTGGGTAAGAAGACTATTCATCAATAGGGGAACTATGAACCCTCAGCTCTTCCCATTTGTCTACAACCACTACATCAACTCCATTCTTTCTTGGGGTCAAAATCCTTAATATTCTTATAGGTTCACAGGATTCACAGATTCTTGGATTTGAAAGAAATCTTAAGAATAATTTTGTAGAAAACAATCTTTTCAGTAATATCCCTGAAATACAATTATTCCACATCTGCTTAGGCAACTCACTCTTTGAAAGTTAACATTTTGGAATGCAAAGCTTGGTGTTGAAATTAGGCAAACCTGGGTTAAAATAAAAAATCTATTTTTACTGGATATGTGATCTGGACAATTAGTTAATGTCTCAGATTCTCAGTTTCCTCATTGGTCAAATTGGGAATAGCAATACATATTTTCCAGATTCTCAACTAGCCCTAACTGGGGCAATTAGAGCATCAAAATAAACAATGATAGTGGCAGGTTATAATCCATTGAATAAAATAAGAAACAATGAATCTATACTTTAAAAAAATAATGAGTGATTTGAAAGTTTGACGAGGAGTGAGACAGTTTGATGCTGGATGGAACCCAGAAAGTCATGTACTTAGAGCTAGTCCATTCTTGTGGGTGTGAACCTATTGTAGGTGGGGTCTTTTGATTAGGTTAATTCACTAGGGCGTGACCCAGAATGGGTCTTAATTCTCTTACCAGAGTCCTTTATAAATGGGATGAATATGGAGAGAAACACAGAAACATAGGAGCTCAGAGAGGAGCCCACAGCAGCTGAAAGAGAAAGCCATAGATGAGGCAGCCAGGAGCTGAAAGCAATGGAGCTTGGAAGATAAGGCATAGACCAGCATATGCCATCACATGCCTTCCCATGTTTCAGAGGAGTCTAGGGTGGTCCTCAGCGGGTCTTTGGGGAGAGAACCCTGCCTGATGATGCCTTTATTTGGACACTTTCTCAGCTTCAGAACTGAAAGCGTGCAAGCCAATAAACTCCCATTGTAAAAATCAACTCATTTCTGGTCTATTGCTTTCAGAGGCTTCTTAGCAACTAAAACAATTAGTGAGTTGTTTATATAGTTCCAAAGACTCTCTCCCCACAAAATACTTATTAATTGCAAAAGGGGAAAGGAGTAACTTTACAGTGGAGAAGCCTGGCAGACATCACCTTAATCATATGATCAAAGTGATCATCATCAATAGTGGGGCAAGTTGAAATTGTGTACCACCAGATAGGAGGTAATGATTACACCAGACAAACCCAAATTAAGAGAATTATACAGAAAAACTGGCCTGTAATCTTCAAAAGTGTCAAGTCATGAAAGTCAAGTGAAAACTAAAGAATTATCCCTACTGAAGAAGGAAAATGAGAATAACAACTAAATGCTGATAATAATATTTTTGAGATAATTGGCAAAACTTGAATGGGGTCTGAGGACTAGATGGTAATAATGTATGAATGTTAATTTCTTGATTTTGATGATTTTATTATGGTTGCTCCAGAGAAGGTGCTTTTTGTAGGAAATATACACTAAAGTATTTGGGGATGATGGGGCATCAGGGCAGAACTTACTCTCAGATGGTTCGGGGAAAAAAGTTTTATATTTGTAACTTTTCTAAGTCTGTGATTGTTTCAAATTAAAAAATGACAAAGAGGTTTTTGTGAGCTTCAATAGGCATGCCTGCCTATTGGAAGGAGATCATGAAGGGGTTCCAACTTGGAATGCTCATTCCATTCTGGCCTCTGCCAGGATATTTTGCGTTTCCAGTTTTCCTTGAAGTCGTGTTGTAGATCTAAGACTTTTCCTGTTTGAATTGGGAAGTCAGTTGCCATCACTGATTTTGTTGAAGGCGCTTATGCCCTGGGGTATTACTTCAAACTGAAAGAGTCAGATTTGGGGAAACATATTGGGGTGGTTTTGATGGGTAGATGGCAAGATTACTCTCTGTGGGTAGGAGGTAATATTTCCCTAAAGGTGGTTGACTTAGATAGGGGATATTAGAAGAAGGAGAAACATTTGGGGAGACCTGAGGGCAGAGAATCTGGGTTATGAACTGGGAATGTATCTGTGTAAAAACTCCACATGAAAGATTTAATTTTTGAAATGTTTTCCTCTTGGCATTTGAAGGAAGTCATATTTAGCATCTAATGTAAACTTTTTCTCTTCTGACATTATGATTCTGCTTAATTATCCCAACTGTTAAAAAAAATAGCTATTTGTACCTTGATAGCCTTTAGTTACAGTATTGTGGGAATTAAAAAGGATACTGGTAGGTGGAATAAAGTGTGGCCTATTCCTCTAGCATCCAATGGAGAGAGCTGCTTTCAGGAGTTTCTGGAGATGTCTAGTAGAAAAATTAACGGAGATTCATGATGGAGCTAGTTAAGAGCAACTGAGAAAAGGAGAATGCATTGAGGAGCAGCTCCAGAAGGCGTAGGCCTAAACGTTGACTTCCCCTCTATACTAGAGGAAGCTGACTCTTCAAAGTGAGTCATCAGCGACTTCTTAGAATGAAGCGCCAAGAAATTGTCTTATCAGACACAAATAATGAAGTAAATCCAACATGAATAAGCATTTACACAGCTTGGTTGATCTATAAATAATTACGTTTGCCTGTGGATACATGCAAATGCTTGAATTTCATTCTTGCTGATGAGTTCAAAGAATACAGTTCTCAGGAAAGATTTCTGTAACTGCTTGGTTCCTCTTTTCCTTTCCTTCTTGTTTTCTCACCACAATTTGAGTTCCTACTTTTATTATATTTGTTAAACTGTGATTAAAAGTTGTGGCTCTCACTGTGTTGATAGTGGGGATTGGGCTTCTTTCTATCTGTGGACTGAGTGGTTCCACATTGAGGCTTTTATATTTCGTGAAATACTTCTCAGGGACACGTGTCTACTTTGGGACTTGTGCTCTTATCTAGTTGAGTGATAGGAAGTACAACAATTTACCACCACGTTTGGTTCTCATTTATAAGATGTTTTAAGGAAGAGAGGTAGCAGATTTTCTGAAGAAAGAAGTCCTTTTCTCAGTATGGCTTCAGAGATCACCTATGCTGAAGTGAGTTTCAAAAATGAATCCAAGACTTCAGGTACCAACTCAAAGCCTCTTTCAGGTAAGAAACATTTTCTGGTAGTCAGAGTTGGTGATGAGATGAAGAATGAAGGATAAATTGTAGTTGCTGATTCTGTGACTGGCCAAGCCTGGGTAACACTGAGGATCCCTGAAGATTGAACTGCCTATAGATAGGCATTAAAGGGTAGTAGAGATATACGATAGGGAAGAAAAGATGTGACAGTCCTTTCTTTAGCCTTAACTCCACTGACTATGAGAAAACTGAGGTGTGAGACATCAGCTATAGTCCTGAGCTAAGGAAAGTGGTAATGATGCTGATAAGTTGTGCTCCTGTGTCTTCTGAGGCTGAATGCGGCTGGGGTCAAGTGTTTGGATACAGCCCTTGAAACCATATCCAGTCTAGACACAGGGTTTATTGATGGACTAGTGGGCTTTGTGTTTTGATCAGTTAGAGGGGAGTTTGGGTGGAGGAGGTTGAGTGAATATTTTTTCAGTATCGGCTGAAGTGCAACAACAGTGTTATATATGGAAGACTACAAAGTCTTCCAAAGAAAATAAGTCTCCTAAATCTTCAGGGAAATTTTTTTTTAGCTCAGAAAAATCCATTGCATATTGCATCTCCAAGACAGACTCATTAAGTTTGGGAGTAGATAAAAGGTAATACTGGTGGCATGCATGGTATGTTAGATATATAACAGAAAAAGAGAAAAAAATGTATGTAGATTTCAAGAAGCTATGCGAGATGGTCAAGATTGCTCAGGCTTTGTAAAACTTTATATCTCTGGAGGTAGGACTGCATTGAAGGAAACTTTTTTCTTCTTTAGAATACTTTATGTCGTTTCTTTATTATGCAAATAATAATGTTCATTATAGAAAAATGTAAAAGCTAGAGGTACAAATAAATTGTTATACTTAATCTTACCATCCAGAGATAACCATAAATTACATTTTCATGTATATCCTTCCATATGTAATTATACTTAAACTTTTTTTTTCTAAAAATGAGATAATATTATACAATACTGGGCCCTTCCCTCCCCCACATTCAACAATATATCATAACTTCCAGAAAGTGGTCATTAACTGACTCTTAATAATGAAATGGTAGCTAAAAAGGACTGGACCTTACCCTAAGGAAATGACCAGGGATGACTGTAGAGTTTTATCTACAATAGCATTATTTAAGATAGTTAATATTGGAAAAAATCTTAAGATTTATTTAAATATATAACAAAATACAATGTGACTATAATAAAGAATGTTAAACTATATATTGTGTAACATATTGTATGATTCCATTTATATTAAATGTAAATATAAGTAAAAAAAGAACATTAAAGAAGGAAAATGTTCATGATATAGTGTAAATAAAAATAGATCAGAAATCAGTATTTATAGTGTGCCAATCATATGGGAAAGTGATTATGTGTGTATAATCACTTTAAAAATTGCTGGAAGATGGGAAGCGGCTGTGGCTCAATCAGTAGGGCTCCCGTTTACCATATGGGAGGCCCCGGGTTCGGTTCCCGGGGCCTCCTGGTGAGGGTGGGCCTGCCCGCATGGCGTGGTTAGCTGACCCAGAGAGCGCAAGCAGCAAGGGGGGGATAAATGAATAAATAAATAAAATCTTTAAAAAAAAAAATTGCTGGAAGAATATATACCAAAATGCCAACAACAGTTATCTCTCAATGGTTGGAATTTGTGCCTTTATGTATTTTCCAAATACATCTTTGGAATTTTCCAATGAACATTATTTCCTTTTTATTCCTTATTGCAAATGCCATATAGTTAGTAACTGTGTGTCATATAAGAAAAAGGAGAAGATGAGGAGGAAGAAGTAAGGACAGAATTTATTACTGATGAATCTAAATTGGTTTCTCCTTCAGCTTACAAAGAGAAGACCAGTCCTCACAAAAGTAACCCCAGTTTTCCCAAGCTGCTTCTTGCCTCATTGTTGATACTTCTGCTGCTATTGGCAAGCTCATTCTTTATTGCTTTTATCAGTAAGTATGTCAACTGAATCAATAAGGATAATCCACTTCACATAAAGAGGAAGTGTATCCATTAGATACTGATATTAAACAATTGGTTTATCCAGAAATCTGGAGAAGAAGTTTTCTCTGGAGAAGGCCTAATTAGTGGGAATTTGTTGGGAATTTTTCTTTATTTGGTTATAGTTACAATTTTGCAAAAATATTGGAATCTCGTTTCTTTAGAGAAATTGAAGAATGTGTGTTTGTGTTGTAGACTGAAATCTATGGGGCACTGTCTGAATACTAGACAGCTTTGTGAGGCCAAATCTATATTTCCTCAGTACTGTCTATAAAGTCAACTCTATTTGAGTTCAAAGCAACTTATATTTTGGGATGAGCAGGTGGACAAGCAGGAGATGGAAAGAAATATTCCAGGAAGAATTCCCCTTTGAATTTTTTTGAAATAGTAGTCTGTCTTGGTTTGGCAGGGTGGCTGTAACAATGGAGCACAGCCTATTTGGCTTAAACAACAGAAATTTATTGCCTCACAGTTATGGAGGCTAGAAGTTCGAAATCCAGGTGTCAGCAGGCCCTTCTTCTCTCGCCTTTGGGGGCGAGTCGGCAATCCACGGTGTTCCTTGGTTTGTGGCAGCATAACTGAATCTTTGCCTCCATCACATGGCCATTTCTCTCTCTGTCTCTCTCTGAATCCAAATTTCTTCTGCTTATAAGGACTCCAGTTATATTGGATTAGGGTCTGCATTAATCCAGTGTGACCTCATCTTAATGAATAACATCTTCCAAGATCCTATGTCAAAAAATGGTCATATTCATGGCGCCCTGCATCAGGACTTGAACCTATCTTTTTGGGAGGCTCAATTCAATCCATAACATAGCCTTTATTTTTCAGAGCAGTTTTAGGTTTACAGAAAAGTAGAGCAGAAATAGAAAACGACCTGTACCCTGCCCACACTTTCCCCTATTATTAACATCTTGCATTGGTGAGGTACATTTGTTACAAATGATGAGCCATATTGGTACATTATTATGACTAAATTCCATAGTTTACATTAGGGTTCACTCTTTGTGTTGTTCAGTTCTATGGGTTTTGACAAATGCATAATGTCATGTAGCCATCATTACAATATCATACAGAAGAGTTCCACGTCCTAAAAATGCCCTGCTCTCTACCTGTTATTCATCTCTACTTTTTTTGCCATTCCCACACTCAAACCCCTGGTGACCACTAATCTTTTTACTGCCTCTGTAGCTTGCCTTTTCCAGAACGTCATTTAGTAGGACTCAAACAGTATATATCATTTTCAGACTGGTTTCTTTCACTTAGCAATATACATTTAAGGTTCTTTTATGTCTTTTTGTTGCTTGATAGCTCATTTCTTTTCATCACTGAATAATATTCCATCATATGAAAGTACCACACTAGTCTCCTATTGAAGGATTTCTTGGTGGCTTCCAAGTTTTGGCAATTATGAATAGAGCTACTGTAAACACATGTGTGCAGGTTTTGTTTGGACATACATTTTCAACTCAATAAAAGTTGAAAATTAGGAATGTGATTGTTGAATTGTATGGTAAAACAATGTTTGGCTTTGTAAGAAACTGCCAAATTGTCTTAGAAAATGGTGGTACCATTTTACGTTTCCACCAGCAATAAGTGAAAGTTCCTTTTACTCCTCATACTCACCAGCATTTGATATTTTCAGTTTTCTGGATTTTATACCTTCTCATAGATGTGTAGTTTTAATTTGCAATTCCCTATGGACATATGATGTTGTACATGTTTTCATATACTTATTTGCCATCTGTCCATCTTCTTTGGTGAGGTGCACTGATCTTCTGCCCATTTTTAAAATTTGGGTTGTTTGTTTTCTTATTGTTGTTTAAAAAAGTGCTTTGTATATTTTGGATACAACTCCTTTTTCAGATATGTTTTGTAAATACTTTCTCTCAATCTGTGGCTTGTCTTTTCATCCTCTTAAGATTGTCTTTTGCAGAACAGAAGATTTTAATTCCAATGAAATCCAACTTATCATTTTTTTCTTTTATGAGTCATACTTTTGGTGTTATATCTAAGAAGTCATCATCAAACCCAAGACCAGTTAGATTTTCTCCTATGAGTTTTATTGTTTTGTATTTTACATATAGCTCCATGATCCATTTTGAGTTAATTTTTGTGAAAGATGTAATGTCGGTGTCTAGATTCATTTTTTTTTTTGCGTATGGATGTCCAGTAGTTCTGGAACCATTTATTGCAAGGACTATCCTTTCTCCATTGGATTGCCTTTACTCCTTTTCAAATGTTAGCTGACTTTATTTGTGTGACTCTATTTGTGTGATTCTATTTCTGGTCTTTCTATTCTGTTCCAGTGATATTTTTGTCTATTCATTCATCAATACCACACTGCTTCACTGAATTTTCATCTTATTTGTTTCTGTCTTGCCTAAGGCTGTGTGAGATTCAAATGCCAACATATACATATTTCTACATATCTTTGGCTTCATCAAATTTTAAAAAAATATGAAAACTAGTATGTATTTGGGTGGAGATTTTATTCATTAATTTGTATGGAAAGTGTGGTATAGGAAGTAAGTAGAGGAGGCTGGGATAGGCTTCCTGGAGGAGGTGGAATTTGGCCTTAGTTAAGAATGGGGTGAAGACCATGTTAAACAAGTAGCAGTGTATACTAAGATTGACACAGATATATGAAAGACCATGGAAAATTTTTGGGAAGTATAAGCATTATGGCAGAAACATATAGGGCTAAGTGAGGAACTGTAAGGGATGAAGTTGTAGTTGGGAGAAATAAGCAGGTTTCAGATTATGAAGAGTGTTGGGTAACATTCCAAGGAGTCTGGATTTTTTTCTGAAGGTTATTATATCAGTCATCTTTTGCTGCTTGATAAGCCAATCTAAAATTTAGTGGATTAAAATGAATATTTAGCTCATGATTCTGTGGGTTAGCAATTTGGACTGAACTCAGTTAGGAGGTTCTTCTGGTCTTGGCTGAACTCATTCATGCATTTGCAGTGAGTCACCCAGGCAACTCAACTTCTGAGGATTGGCTAGATGTTGGCTTCAGCAATTGGGGCAGTGTGGCCACATTTCTCTCGTCATTTTGTAAGCTAACCTGGCCTTCTTCACATGGCAATTTTTAAGTTCCCAAGAGTGAGATGGAATTACGCAAAAGCCTCCTGTAGCTTAGACTTGGAACTGGCACTGCGTTGCTTCTGCTGCATTGTATTGATCAAAGACAGTCATAAGTCCAGCCTAGATTTAAGTGGTAGAGAAATAGACCCCACTTCTTTATGGGAGAAGCTAAGTCATATTGCAAAGGGGTGTGGTTACAGAGATGGTTGGAGAATCTTGACTATATTTGCAATGTATCACATTCATGGAAAGCCATTGAAGAATTTTAAGCAGGAAAATGATATAATAAAGTTTGATTTATAGAAATATACTTTATGTTGAAAATGGATATATGAGGACAAAGTTTGAAACAAGAGAGCAATTAGAAGACTAACTCATTAATCCAATTGGGAAGCAGTGAGACTTCATTTAAGGCCAGTGGTAGTGAGGAAAGGCAAGAGGATAGAATTGAATGATAGTGAGGAGATACAATCAAGAAAATAGAGGCTTTATGAATATTTAAATTTGGGGAATAAGGAACCCAGAGAAGGAAAGTATGACTCCAAGTTTTTGACTTGGTGAGTTCAGAAATCATGAAGTTATTCAAAGAAGTAGATAGTACAGGATAAGTAGCAAGTTGAATTGGAAAATGGTGACTTAAGTTTTGGGCATGTTGAGTTTTCTGTGACTGTGTGAACCTCAAATGGACACAAAAGCTCTGAAATCAATGTATAGTTGTCTGGATTTCAAGGGAGAGGCCAGAGCTTCAAAATTTATTCATGTATAGGTAGATGTTGAAACCATGGGAATACATGACATCACTCAAGGAGAGGATTAATGTGTGGAGAGGGATAAGGATGTTACTCTGGGGAATGTTATAATTAAAAGAGGTAGATGGAGACAGATGAGTTTATAAAGGAGTATAAGAAGCAGTAGCAAAATGGGTAAAACAAAATCAGAAAAGAGAAGTGTCTTAAAGATTAAGAGGGCTGAGAACTGGGGTCAAGTATTGTGGACTCATCAAATAGGAAAGGGTTTAATAAGTAGCCTTTGGATACATCTCCTAGGAGATTACTAATGAACCATTGCAGGAGCAGTTTAAGTGGAGTGGTTAAAACAGAAGCCAGATATGGTGAATCAAGGAACAAATGGAAGGTAAGGAGGGAAGGAAGAAAGAAAGATCATTTTCTAGAAGGGGAGGTAGCTGATTTTAAATTGGGAAAGGCTTGAGCATGTCTGTCCATTTGGGATGGAGACAGTAAGAGAAAGAAGAGGAGGAGGATAATGCTCTCCTAATCAATGTTGATATGTCTTTTTCTGGCTCTCACTCTCCGAGCTAATACAGAACTCCTCAGAATGAACTGGATCCCCCCTGCCCCCAAAGACCCATGCTGGGTACATCCTCAATTAGATGTGTTTGACTGATAGTATTGAAAAGAAATATGGATAAGTCCCTCTGAAATCCATTATAATGGAACTGTCATGTCCTCTTTCATCTACTGATCTTGCAGCTATTCCTGAAAAGATCCTTAGAAGAAATCAGTAGGATTAGTATTATGTTGATGGAGTGATAGGAGATCTTTTCCAGAACCAGGATCCCTCTACTCAAGTAATTGACATTTGTAGATTTTTTCCTATAAAGAATGCAAGAAAATAACAAAAGAACATAAAGAACAAAATCATAACACTACCAGGAAATTGAGTGGTCTTTATTCTATTTTCCAGTTTTTTTTGAAAGATATTCTCAGCTTAAAGAAAAAATGACTCCAAAAGAACTGATTCCCAGATATGTGGAATGTGAAAAATCACATCAGACCATGGGAGGTAAAAAATTAATTTGCCTATAATTCATTTGCTGACTATACTGTATAAGGATTTGAAATCAATATTTCCAAGTATATAACATGAAAATTTGAATTTCATAACCATATTAAGCTGTAAGTGTACAAATATATAGGACTTCTTATATGTATGTCTGTAATTTGTGCAAGGAAACAGAGGCTTATTTGTGAAACAGTTTACATTGCTTTTGCATATTTCCAGCCTTCACTTTCTTCTGAATTTTCTATGCACAACTTGCTCTTTTACTCACATATCAGGTAAAATCTATTCTCTCAAGAAATATCTGATCCATTTGTGTTTTAAGAAGACATAATGTATGTGCATAAAATATTTCTGGAAAATACCTAAAATACTGTTACAGGGTTTTATCTCTATATACTGGGATTGAAGATGTTCGGAGAGAGGGAAACAGTTTTCATCATTTAGTTCTGTTTGATGTTGTTGATGATGTTATGAAGAAGATATTATTATGGATGAGAACGATTATCTCTTTTATTAATAGACAATGTGTTTAGATCAGTTTTAGATTTACAGCAAAATCGGGCAGATAGTAAAGACAATTCCCATTTAACCCCTAGACACAGTTTCCCCTGCTATTAATGTCTTACATGAGTATAGTACATTTATTATGATTAATGAGCCAGTATTGATTTACTATTATCTAAATTCCATAGTTTATTTAGATTTCCTTAGTTTTTATTTAATGTCCTTTTTCTGTTCCAGGATCCTATTCAGGATACCATATTACATTTAGTCATCATTTCTCCTTAGGCTCCTCCTTGCTATGACAGTTTCTCAGACTTTCCTTGTTTTTGATGACCTTGACACTTTTGAGGAGTACTGGTCAGGTGTATTGTAGGATGTCCCTCTATTGGAATTTCTATGATGTTTCTCTCATGATTAGACTGGGATTATTGGCTTTTGATAGGAAGATCACAGAGATAAAGTTCCATTTTCTTTACATTAAGGGTGCTGTAATGACTGTTGATATTGACCTCTATTACCTGGCTGAAGTAACGTTTCTCAGGTCTCTCCACTATAAAGTTACTTTTTTTCCCCATCTTTCTATTCTGTAGGCTTTGAAAGGAAATCACACTTAAGGAGTGGGGAGTCTTTTACATGGAGTATCTACACAATTTTTTTGAAAACCTACATGATAGATTTAGCTCTTCTACTACATTTATTAATTTATAAAGCATTTACTTATATCAGTATGGGATCATGGATATTTATTTTATACTTTAGTTATAACTTTGTTTTGTTGATTGAATTGTTCCAGCTTTGGCTATTGGGAGCTCTTTCAGTTGGCTCCTGTGCCCCTTTGATGTATTCCCATCAATTTTTCTTTTTTGAACACTCTTTACTTACTCTTACAAGATACTCCAGGCTGTTCTTGTATATTTCCTTCCCTAGTCCTAGCATCTGCCATTTCTGCAAGGAGATCTGGTTCTTGTCATTGGAGAATGATATTAGAAACCCAAATCTGGGTGCTCAGTGTGCTCTGTGCTACTGGGTGTCATTTCCATCTGGAGTCATTTTCTTAGCGCAATACAGTTTTGCCCCCACTCACCTCTTTGGGGCTATTTGATAAATATATTACATTTCTATATGTTATAGGCCCAACAATACCTTTTATAAATATTGTTTTATAAAATTGATTTTTAAATCAGTTATTAGAAGAGAGGAGAAAAATATGCATTTGTACCGTCTTTTATAATAACAATTACCTTTATCAGTGCCTTTCTTTTTTGTGTGTGGATTTGAGTTACCATTTTGTGTTACTTGCTGTCAGCCTGAAGAACTTTTAGTATTTCTTATAAGGGAGGTATGCTAGGAAAAACTTCTCTCAGCTTTTATTTGGAATTTCTTTGTTTCACCCTTCATTGTTGAATGATAGCTTTGTTGAATATGATTTCTTGGTTGATAGTTTTCTTTCTCTGAGTACTTTGAATTTGTCTTCTGGCCTCCATTATTTCTGATGATACATCAGCTGTTAATCTTACTAGTGTTTCTTTGTAAGTGACAAGTCATTTTTCTTTTGCTGCTTTCAAGATTTTCTCTTTGTCTTTCAGCATTTTTAATCTGAAGTATATATTTGTGGTTCTTTTTGATTTTATCCTATCTATTTGGAGTTTGCTGAGCTTCCTATATATGTACATTTTTGTTTTGTGAAACATTTGGGAAATTTTCAGCCATTATTTCTTAAAAAATATTTTTTCTTCCCCTTTCTCTCTCACCTCTCCTTCTGGTATTCTTCTTACATGTAAGTTGATATGCTTAATAGTGTCCTACATTTCTTTCTTCTTCTTTTTTTTTTCCTTTCTTTTTGCTCTCTGTTCTTCAGATTGCATAATCTCTATGAATCTATCTTCAAATTTGCTAATTCTTTTTTTTGCCATTTAAAATGTACTGTGAAGTTTTCACTTCAGTTTCAATTTTTAACTCCAGAATTTTCATTTGGTTCTTTTAAAAATAATTTCTACCTCTTTATTTAATGTGACATTGTCATGATACCTTCCTTTACTTTTTAAATCATGGTTTCTATTTGTTCTTTGAATGTATTTATCCTGACTACTTTGAAGTCTATTAAACTGACATCTAGTTATTCTCATAGGTAATTTTTTATTGCCTGCTTTTATCCACAGTTTTCTGTATCTTTGCATGCCTCATAATTTTTCTGTTGTTGGAAGGTGGACATTTTAGATATTGTATTATAGCAACTCTGTATACTGGAACCCTTAACCTCCCCTTTAGGGCTTATTATTATTATATTCTTGCTTATTTGTTTAGCGACTGGCTGGATTATTTTAGTGGAATCTATTTCCCCCTCAAGAGTGTTAAGCCTTTGATGTTGCTTCTCAGTGGGCATAGCCTTGAATGTATCCACAGTCACCCTGGGAGAACAAGGTTTTGACAGTACTCACTTTATCTCTTTCCCTGACCACACCCAGCTCTTAAGCTCCACTAATGCTGGTTGATTGATCTATTGTTTACAGCAATGTCATGGGGCATAAATTGCATAGACACCAATCAATTTCTGCGTCCTTTTAAGGGATACTTCCTGAAGTCAGTGTTTGAGATTTCTTCTCATCCCATTTCAGCTTCACCTAGTGACCCACAGGTTAGCCTACATCTTGAATGAATCTACCAATCTCTTCCCAATGGCTTTTCTCCATTACTTACCCTGCTTTTGTGAGTACCCTTAGCCTTGAACTTCCCTATACTCTGTTGCAAATGAAGTCAGTTCTTTTGGGAAGAGATAGGAGCTACCTCCCTCTAGGAAAAGTCTCTGAGCCTTGCTCTGGAGCTGGGGATAAGGATAATGGTACACTTCTTTCTGAGTGACACCCCTTTTATAAGAACTGAATGCTCAGTAGAGGGAGTGTGGTAGCCTCATGTCTTTTTGACTTGCTTCTCCAGGTGTGGAACCTCCACTTTATAAGTTAGGGAAAGGGCACATAATAAACTTTATTTTAAAAGAAGTTTTAGATTACAGAAAAGTTACATTAAAAATATAGGGGAATGCCATATACCCCACTCCTTCCCCCTCTCACATTTTCCCCTATCATTAACACCTTACATGAGTGTGGTACATTTATTACAATTGGTGAACAAATATTGAAGCATTGCTACTAACCATGGATTATAGTTTACATTATGGTTTACAATTTGCACCATACAATTTGATAGGTTTGACAATATGTATAATGGCCTCTATCTGCCATTGCAAAATCATGCAGAAAAATTCCAATGCCCTAAAAAATGCTCTATGCTCCATTTATTCTTCTCTCTCCTTCCCCTCAGAAACTCTGGTGACCACTGTCTTTATATCAATGTTACAAGTTCTTTTATTACTAGAATAATAATAAATCTATTTTGGTCCATAGTTTCATTCCCCCCTTATGTTTGTTCATTCCTCAATCTTGAGGATTTTATAATGGTGATGCCCACTCTGCTTCTATTTGAGAGGAACCTTAGATCCCATGGGGCAGATGGCTCGAACTGTCTTGCTTGCAGTTGTAGATACTCTGTTTTTTGGGATGAGTGCTGTCCATCATCATCCTTTTGTTAGTTGTCCTGGGTGAGTCTGATGAACCGGAGAGTAGGTGTTGACTGCAACTCTGCTGAGATTTAGGGCTCAACCAGCATATGAACAGACTGAAGATTTAAGTCTCTGGGGCACAGAGAGAGGCCACATTTGAGTAACAAGGAGATTTCTAGGAGGTAACACTTAGGCACTATATATTACTAGGCTAAGTTTCAATTTTACAAGAATAAGGTTTGTAAGTCCAAGCATTAATATCAAGGGCCTGGTGTATTGGTGTGACCTCCTTTGCTAGGCACTGCCTATGCAGTCTAGAGATTCTGGCCACTCTATTAAAGAACGTAGCAGGACTCCCCAGGATAGGAATTTAATATTTTGTTGGTTATTGTGTGGGTCTCTACCCACTGAGATAACACCCATGACCACATGAACACATCCATATTCCACAGAGGCGTGCTCCGGCTTCATCTTTCCCCACACATGCCCCACCACTGTCACCCTGCACCAGTGATCCTCCCCTGCCATAACTGTAACTTTTCTGTCATCCAAAACCTCCCCAAAGAAAGCCTCCCAATTTTTTTCTTTACATTGTGCCTTATATCACCACAAGATCCATTGTCTTTTAATGTATACTGAAAATTTCTTCTGTATGTTCCCCCAGTGTCTTATTTTTTTTTCACTTTATTTTCGAAGAAGCTTTAGGTTACAGAAAAGTCACACAGAAAATATAGGGGATTTCCATATACCTCATCCCTTCCGCCTCTCACATATTCCTCTATTAATAACATCTTACATGAGTGTGGTACATTTGTTACAATTGATGAACAAATATTGAAGCATTGCTCCTAACCCTAGTTAATGGTTTACATTATGGTTTCCACTTCACCATACACTTTTATAGGTTTTGACAAAATGTATGCCATTCTATTGTTGATGGACTTATTTTTCCAGTTTGGGGCTCTAATAAAAAATGCTGCCTATAAACATTCTTGTATATGTATTTGGCTCCACATATGCATGATTTTCTCTAGAGTGTATATCTAGGAATGTAATTGATGAGTCATAGAATATGTGCTTATTCAACTATTCTTTTAGTGGATAAGTTTAGAAATTACAATCATCAAATTTAACTTTAATCATCAAGTTTTACTTTCTCATAGACAATAGAAAAAAGCTGAACTTTAACTCCATTTACTTTGTTCTCACCTAATTTATATGCTATTGTTGTATATTATGTATATATACACATAGATTTATACACATGTATATGCACTTATATATTTATGGACATATTTACATGTGTCTGTATAATAACATGACATTTGTGTTATTTTTTATAGAGTCAACATTCATTTAAATTGACCCATATTATTTTCTTTGATCTTCATTTCTTTCTTTTTTTTTTAATAGTTAAAGTGGCAAATTTTATTTTATACATCACCAAATTTTTTTAAAATGCAAAGGGAAAAAAAACTGGACAGAACTAAATGTCAAAATAGACAAATGTAATTATAGTTGTAGATTTTAATTCCTCAACTGTAACTAATAGACGTAGACAAAAAAAAAATGTAAGGATATTGAAGATTTGAGCAATGCTATCAACCATCTTGGCCTGATATTTTCAGAACATTATACCTAACAAGTGTAGAAAAACATTCTTTTTCACTACACATACAACATTAACCAAGCTAGACCATATGCTAGGTCATGAAACAAATCTCAATAAATTACAAAATACTAAAATATTACAGAATATATTGTCTGACCACAGCAGAATTAAATTGGAAGCCAAGACAGTAAGATATCTAGAACACCCACAAATATTTTGAAATTAAACATATTTCTATGAAGTCATAAGCATATGACAACATGGATGAACCTGGAGGACATTATGTTGAGCGAAGCAAGCCATATGAAAGGACAAATACTGCATGAATGCATTGCCATGAACCAGATATATTGTGTAACATAAAAAAAATAAAAATAAAAGCTTATTTCTATATCTTCATTGGCGTGGTAGTTACATCTGTAAATATCAATGGGAATGGATATGGCTCAAGCAGGTGAGTGGCTGCTTCCTACATGGGAGGTCCCGGGTTTGGTTCCCGGTGCCTCCTAAAAAAAACAAAGAACAAAACAACATGCAAAACAAATGTAAAAACCAACTCAGGGAAGCCAATGTGGCTCAGTGGTTGAGTGATTGGCATCCCACATACAAGGTCCCAGATTCAATCTCTGGCACCTCAAAAAAAAAAAAAAAAAAAATTTCATCTAATTGTTAACCTAAGATATGTGCATTTCACTGCATGTAAAATTTTTACCCCATTAGAAAAATTAATGAAAAAGTTCAGCGAAGATTTAGTTGAAATCAAAGAAACCCAAGATGAATGATCATCTATGTCTAAGTTGCAGACAAAATACTGACTGAAGGAAAATTCCCCATGTAACCTAGGTTCTCTAGCACTTGTTCAGCCCAGCTTATAAAATTCTTAAGACAGAATCAAGGTCATTATATAAATTTTATTACAGCAAGAACAGCTGAATTTTAAAATGTAGCATATTATTCATTCATTCAATGGACATTTACTGTGAAGGTTCTTAACCAGGGATCTGTGAACTTATACTGAAATTCAAAAAAACATTATTCTTGTGGGGACATGCTAGTACGGTGTGATATATTTATTAGATAATATACAGTGGACTTAGTAAGGGGTCCTTGGTTCATTTCTTTTTACAATGACTTTTTTTAAATTTTCAGGAAGTCCTGGGGATTGAACCCAGAACCTCTTACATGCGAAGCCAGTGCTCAACCACTAAGCTACACCTGCTCTGCTTCATTTCTTTTTTAAAAAACCACATGCTTTCCATCTGGGTTCATTTTCTTTCTGCCAAAAATACATCCTTTGGGATGACCTTTAATGAATGTTTTCTATTGGAAAACTCTTTTTCATTTAACTGATATTGTCTCTTATTTTTTTTACCCTCTTTCTTGAGTGATATCTTTTGGCATTTAAAAAGAGATCTGCTGATTGTTTTTTTTTTTTTTGGTCTGTGATGAAGATTATCTCTTTTCTTTCCTGAGTTTCTATTTGATTTGTCTAGGTGTTGTTTCTCCCTCCCACCCCCGTTTTTGGAATCCATTTAATTTTTGGATCCTATTGATTAATCTCTTTTATCATTTCTGAAAATTCCTCTAATTGTCTCTTCAAATATTCCCTCAATATCTTCTATTGTGTTTTTCGCAGTGCCTCTTCACCATTGTGCTCCTTTCAATGTGATCTTCGTTTCTGTGATGGTTTTTTTTACTTTTACTTTTTTCCTGAGTTGTGCCTATTTACGTTTTATTCTCCCCTGTTGACTCACTATCTCTTTGATAGATTTATTTCTGCTTTGAGGCCTTTGTAAATGTGATCACCTCAAGTCTAAGTAAGTTTTTTTTTTTTTTAATTGTCGTCAAAATTTTGTTTCCAATATCTTCTGCCCCATGTCAACATCTTTCTGGAGAGGATTTAAAAAAAAAATTTTTTTTTTTATGTTAATAAATCTTGCTGTTCTTTCTGGCACTGTTTCCGTATAGATTTCTTCTTGCAGTTTGGCTTGTCTACATGGTATTTTCTGAGCTAACCCACATCAAGTGAGTATTTTTTCTGTTTCATCTATATAGATTTCATACTAAGTTCTTGATATCTTTATTGAATGACTTAAAATTTTTACTCATGAAAAGTATGGAATAGACTATTCAATTTCTTAATATAATTTAATTCATATCACATATGGAGTGTGTATTAACATATATGCAACACAGATTTTTCCATTTTAACCACTTTCATGTACACGTGTAAAATTCAGTGATATTAATAACATTTATAATATTGCTCTACCATTGCCACATCATTACTAAAACTTTTTCAACACTCCAAAAGAAATGTTGCATCCATTATGTTCTAACTCCCCATTCCCTAACTCTCTCCCATCCTCAGTCCTTGGCTCTTAGTAATATGTAGTCTTCTTTCTGTCACTATGAATTTGCTTATTCTAGGTATTTGATATCAGTGAAATCATACAACATTTGTCTTTTTGTGTCTATTTTATTTCACTCAACATAATGTTCTCAAGGTTCACCCATGTTCCCATATATATTAGAACTTCATTCCCTTTAAAAGCTGAACAATATTCCATTGTATGTATATGCCATATTTTGTTTATCCATTCATCTGTTGATGGACAGACATCCATCTTTTGGCTATTGTGATTAGTGCTGCTTTGAACATAGGTGTACTAATACCTGTTTGAGTCCTTGTTTTCAATTCTTTTGGGTAAATACTTAGAAGTGGAATGGTTGGATTACATGGTAATTCTGTTCTAACTTTCTGAGGAACTATCAAACCGTTTTCCACAATGGCCATAACATTTTACATCCCCACCAACAATGTATAAAGATTCTTATTACACCACATCCTTGCCAATATTTGCTATTTCCCTTTTTAAAAAATTTTAACCTTTTTTTGGTAAAATGAAACACAAATACAGAAAACCACGTAAAACAAATGTATAGCTTAGTGATGATTATAAGGTGAGCATCCTTGTAACCACTACCCAGGACAAGAGAAAGAGCTTTCTAGCCGCCCCACAAATCCCTTCATATACTCAGTCAATTAGCCACTATCCTGACCTTTTATGGTAATCAACCACTTTGTATTTCTTTATAGCTCTTCATACATGTTGGCATCCCTTCACACTATAGTTTAGTTTTGCCCCCTTTTAAGCAATTTGATATAATTTTTAAATTACAGGTTCCCTTTCCATCTCTTTCCATTAAAAAATATATTGAAGTATATCATTCATATAGGAACATACATAAACAATAAGCGTATAGTAAAAGTTGTGAACTTATAAAACAAACATGCATAACATCATACAGGGCTCCCATACATCATCCCACCACCAATACCTTGCATTGTTGTGAAACATTTGTAACAAATTATGAAAGAGCACCCTCAAAGTATTACTATTAAGTTCAGTCCATATAATACATTTGGTGTATTTTTCCCTCAATCCATCCAATTTTTTTTGTTCATAAAACATTGAATTTATCTAAAATGTACAATCAGTGACATTTGGTATTTTAAAAAATAATAAGTATTTCTAGTGGAGGTGAAGAGGTATTTCTTGGTGGTTTTGACTTGCATTTCCTTAATAGTGATGATGTTGAACCCTTTTAATGTGGTTATTGGCAATTTAAAAATTGTCTTTGGAGAAATGTCTATGCAAGTCCTTTGCCCACTTTTGATTGGGTTGTTTGTCCTTTTGTTGTTGGGTTGTAGCAGTTCTCTCTATATTTTGGTTGTTAAAGCTGTATAATATAGTGTTTTTGAGTATATCTCTTTGTATAGCTTTTTTAGTGATAGGCTTGTTGTTACATTATATACACATAACTTATCATGGCCTTTGAGTGTTGTCATTTTGCCAGTTTGAGTAAAGTATAGAACTGTTAATTCCTTTTACATAACTTTTCATTGTGACATTTGTAAGATAATTGTCTTAGGTATTTCTACTACATATCTTTAGAACCACATCTGGCAGTGTTATAATATTTGTTTCAACTGTCAAACATAATTTAGATAACTCAAAAGGTGAAGGAAAGCCTACTATATTTACCCATATTTTTGCTTACTGTGTTTTTTCCTTTTTCCTGATGTGCCTTCTTTGGGTATTTCCTTTCTGTTTAGAGAACTTGCTTTAGTCATTTTTAAGTGTTGGTCTGCTGGTAACTATTCTCTTAGTTTACCTTCACCTGAGTGTGTCTTATTTCACCTTCATTCCTGAAGGATATTCTTTTCCCATCTTTTATTTCTTTTTTCTTTTTTTCTCTTTTCTTTTTTCTTTTCTTCTCTATTCTTTTCTTTTACTATTCTCTCCCCTTCCCTTTCCCTTTCCTTTGAAAAATATTGAGCCATTTTGATCTGGCCTCCATAGTTTCTGATGAGAAATTCACTGTCATGTGAATTGGTTTTCCCCTATAGGTAAATTATTGTTTTGCTCTGAGTGCTTTCAAGATTTTTTATTTTTCTGTAGTTTTCAGACATTTAAGTATGTTATGTGCTGGTGTGGATTTCTTTGCATTTATCCTGCTTGGGGTTCTATCAGCTTATTGAATCTGTAGTTTTATGTCTTTACAAATTTGGGGATGTCTTGGCCCATTTCTTTGAGTACTTTTTCATCCCCATTCTCCTATTGAGCTATGATGACACAAGTATTAGATCTTTTCTTATAATCCCATAGATCCTTAAGATTCTGCTCATTTTTGTTCACTTAGTTTTCTCTCTGTTGTTTGGATTGGAGAATTCCTAGTGTTCTTTTTCCCATTTCACTGAGCAGGACAATTCCAATGTCCCAAAAATGCTTCTGTGTACACCTATTCTTCCCTTCCCCTCCCCTCAGAATCTCTGGTAACCACTGCCTTTATATCATTGATAAATGTACTTCCATTGCTAGAATAATAAGTCTATAAAAGAATAATAATAAGTCTACTTTAGTCCATTGTTCATTCCCCAATACTGAGGATTTTGGGATGGTGATGCACACTCTCTTTCTAATTGAGAGGAGGCTTATATCCCATGGAGCAGATGGATTGAAACATCTTGCTTGAATTGCAGACACTTTCTGTTCCTTGGGATGGGCACTGTCCATCATCATCTCATTGTTAGTTGTCCTGAGTTAGTGCAATGAACTGGAGAGTAGGTGTTGCAACACTGCTGAGATTCCTTAGACTGAGTTTTAAATTTTGGTTATTGTAGTTTTCCATTCTAAAATATCCATTTGGTTATTTTTTATATCTTCTATTTCTTTGCTGAGACTTTGTATTTCTTTGGTAAGAGTTCCTATTTTTTCCATTTGTCTCAAGAGTGTACCTTCTCATTGAAACTTTTTTATTTTTTATTTTTTTATTTTTTTATTTTTTAAAGATTTTATTTATTTATTCATTCATCCCCCCCCTGCTGCTTGCGCTCGCCGGGTCAGCCAACCACGCCGCGCGGGCGGGCCGCCCCCACCAGGAGGCCCCGGGAACCGAACCCGGGGCCTCCCATATGGTAGACGGGAGCCCCACTGATTGAGCCACAGCCGCTTCCCGTCATTGAAACTTTTAAAAAAAATCATGGATGCTTTAAATCTTTGTCAAATACTTCTAAGATTTCTGTCAGTTTGGTTTTGGCATCTACTGTTAGTCTTTTCATTCAGTTTGAGATTTTTTTTTTTTTTTGCTTCTTGGTATGTGTGATTTTCTCTTGAAACCTAGAAATTTTCTATTTATGTTATAAGACAGAATCTTATTTTAAATTCTATTTTAGAGGTTCTGAGGGATAGAAGAAGGAAGAAGAGGTGTACTATGGGGGCATTTTCAGGACATTGGAGTTATCCTGCATGACATTGCAGTGAGGGATACAGGGAATTTTATATTTTGTCATAACCTCCAAAATTTTGCAGCACAGGGTATAAACTATAATGTAAACTGTAATCCGTAGTTACAATATGTGTTCATCAATAGTAACAAATGTATCAAACTAATGAGAGATGTTGTTGATGTGGGAAAGTATGGGAGTGGGAGGAAGTGGGGCATATGGGAATCCCTTGTATTTTTCATGTAACATTTATGTAATCTAAAGCTTCTCTAAAAATAAAAAAAATTAATTATAAAATACTGTTTTAGCTAGCTTTTTCTGACACCAATCTGGCAGGAAAAAAGGGGCCCTGCCTTATTACTGTAAGATGGAGGTAGAAGTTCATTTCCTCACTTGGCCTCAAGCATGAGGGATTCTTGTTACAGCTGAGTAGGGATGGGAATTTTGGATTTCACGTAGTCTTCACTGATGCTGGAGGGTCCGGAAGCCTCTTTACTTATCTTAGGGATAAAAGTCCTGCTCCCTACTTGGTCTTCTCTGCCATGTCCACAGTGAGGGTGTGTGGATGCCTTGCAAGGATAGAACTTTAAGCTCTCTACTCATCCTTTGCTGGTGTGGGTGGGGATGAAGCCAAAATTTTTGTCTGTGGTCTTTGCCTCGATCAGAGTGGAAATTGCCTAAAAGCTTTATTTCTTACTAGGCTTCCCCCTTTCTTATTCCTTGGCTAGAGAGGGAAGGATTTCATTCAGGCTTGTTTTTTTCTGTGCCCATTGACATTTCTTGATTGCCAGCTTTTTCAGTTCCAAGTCTGGGATACATGAAACAAAGAAAAAGCCTGGGAATTCAACACATGTTATTTTTGGGTTCTAGGGTCCCTAGGTAGTCTACCTATTTCTACAATCCAGTGTATTCTGTCTGTTTTATATGTAAGCTTTGGTTTTTAGTTGTGCTTTGGAAAGAATGGGGAATAATATGTCTACTCAATCTTTCCAGAAGCATAAGTCTCCCTTAGTACTAAATTTTAATACACATATTTTATTAATTACTTTTATATCCCTCTTCCTAATACTGAGAAAGCCTGGAGCTGCTGCCCAAAGAATTGGACTTCATTTAAATCCAACTGCTACCTTACTTCTTCTTCACCCGCATCTTGGAATGAGAGCGAGAAGAGGTGCTCTGAGGCAGGAGCTCATCTGCTGGTGATCAACACCAAGGAAGAGCAGGTACTTTCTAATAGACAATAGAGTCTGGAGCACTGCCTTGTTTCTGCCCATCTCTCTTGGTTGAGGAGGAGATTTTTATTGTTCTGGGACGTTGGTGCTGTGGCAGGAGGCTTTCAGTACAATAAATAGGAGTGCCTCCCTAAGCCTCTTTATTTCACACCTTCCAGCTTCAATAAATCTGATTTCCCTCAACAGCAATTGGGGCATTTAAAATCTACATGTGGGGGTGAGTGGAAGGATGAAAAGATTTCAGTGTGAAATATTGGTTTGCCATTTCAATATGTAAGTGTTTAATGAATTATTAACTACTTACACAGAGGGAGTATTAAGTGTGATGTAGAAATAAAACTGAATCACGAAGTCACTATAAATAATGAGAAATGAAGTTAAAGAATCCCTGAAATTATGAAAGGAGAATAATTAATTCTGCAGAAATGATCTTATATACAATGCTGAAGAATACCATCTCTGAGTAAAGAAAAAAGGGAAAGTGAGTCTGAGATGAGAATTCCTTATGATCATGGAAATACCTGTCTCCCGTATGCAATGACCATCATGCTTGCAGGTGTTGTTTTTGATCCTGCCCTGCTCAGCCAGGGAAGACCTGCAATCCTGGGCCTGTGCCCCACGTGGCTGCTCCTGGCTCCTTTCTGGTCCTTCTCTTTTCCTCAAGGCTATATACAGCTCAGTACAACCAGAGTTCTCTAAGGGCTGTGACATATTTCTTTTCTTCCCTCAGGATTTCATCACCCAGAAGTTGCTGAAAGCATCTGCTTACTACATGGGGCTGTCAGACCCAGAGGGTAGGCACCATTGGCAATGGGTTGATCAGACACCATACAATGAAAGTGCCACGTGAGTACAGAATTGAGAAAGAAACCTGGGTCATGGACGTGCAGTGGTTTTAGGGTGTTTTAGCTCTCAAGTCAAAATAAAATAGCTCACTCTTTGTTTAAACTCTTGGGCACTGGATTAAATGATTTTATTTATTATCTCACTTAATCGTAAGAAGAATCCTATGAAGAACATATTATTTTTCTACCTGAAGAGATGAGGAAACTGAGGTTGGGTGGTCAGAGATTAGATAACTCAACTGAGTTCACCCAGTAGAGGCAACAATGGTTTTCAAGCCCTTGTTGACACCAAAAGCTGTGCTTTTATCCACTACATTTATGTTTCTATAACAAAAATTTATATCAATTAAGATCCTAAGCAATTATTAAGATTTAATATTTCTCATAAAACAAAATGCTAAATTCGGATAGCTTTATAAAATTCCATTTATGCGATTCTTAAAAAAATCTTAAGAGCTTTAGTACATTTTAGTTCATTACCCCTTTTGATCCTTATATAAACTGTGTGAAATATATAGGGCTGTTATTCTAGTCTCTTTTTAAGATAGGAAAACAGAGAACCAGCGATATTAAATTACATGTTCAAGATAATAGGGAGTAAGTAGCATATCCAGACTTTTAAACTAGTTCTCCAAAAGTAGTACATAAAAAAGGAACAAATTATATTGATACTTGGACCAGGGGGAAATCTTTTTATTATTTAAGGAAGCCCTATGAGATTGGCAGTCCCATGGTGCCAGAACTTAGGATGGACAAATAGAAAGGAGCCTTTGGGATATCTGATGGTAAGATGTTTAACGCATCCTCAGTTGCTAAGGTGACAGAATACTGGGTGATGTGGCGCAGTTTTCAAGAAAAGTGCTAGAGCTGTAGATGGAAGGGAAGCTGTACAAACATGAGGTTTTTATAAAAGGTGGCAGCAAGAGAAGTGAGGAAGGGATTCTTTGGGCATATCTGACCTTGACTTCTATACTCCTACACTGTTCAACTGCAGCCCCCTCATAGTCCCTAACACTGAGGAAGTACCCTTATATTTTCTTTAACTTTCAGGTTCTGGCATCAAGGTGAGCCCAATAATATTGGTGAAAAATGTGTTCTTCTAAATTTTCTTTCGAAACCAGGAAAATGGGGCTGGAATGATGTCATCTGTCATAAACCTCAATCTTCAATTTGCAAGATGAAGAAGATCTACTTATGAGTGGAACTTTCTCCCTGGATATGTAGTTTTTTTTGGCATGCACCATTAAAGAAATAGCTAATTTGCTTTTTATATTTATATATAAATCTTGTATAAGGGATGTGTGTAGAATTTCAGTAGGCTGTCACCTATTTTCCTTATGATAGGATCAGTTCACATTCATTCATTCATTCATTTATAAAATAAATATTTATTGAACATTTTCCACGTTCCAGAGACTGTATATAAGAGTTTTTTGTGGACACAGGGTGGGACATGAGCTCCTTCTTCTAATTTCTGTATTATGGCTTAGGAGTTAGTTACAGATAATATTATTTGATATGGTTCCTCCTCCTGTCTGTCTTTTTCTCATGAATTGATCAAAACCACAATAGTCCCAACTATTACTTGCTGTTTCTTTTGGACAGATTTATTACTTTTAACTGAAAGTATATTTTGTAACAGTAGGATTACCATAAATATCAATGTTCCTGTTTTGGACCAGTAGACGTTTTGGTCTTGCTAACATTCTCTGTTCAGTATTGGACTGGTATTCAACATCAGAGTAGAGACAAAGGAGAATTAGAGATTGGAAATTACAGATTTAGCATTAGAGAATAAGAATTAGAGGTCACTGATGTTGAGCTGACATATAGAGTTTTATTCTTCACATATTCTCTTAATTTTTGCTTTGGTTAGGTTTATAGGCTCTGTGTATGGAATTCTGCTCAAAATGACCCCTGCTTTTTTTTTTTAATAATTTTTTTTAATTAAAGAAGTTGTGGGTTTCCAGAACAATCATGCATAAAATACAGGATTGCTATACCCCACCCCACCACCACCACCTTGCATTGTGTGGAACATTTCTTACAATTGATGGTAGCGTTTTTAATAATTATATTTATTATTACTATTTTGAGGCACTGGGATCTGGGATTGAACCCAGGATCTCATATGTGGGAGGCCAGTGCTCAACCACTGAGCTACATCAGCTTCCTTGAGTTGGCTTTTTCATTTTTTTTTGCTTGTTGTTTGTTTTTGTTTTTTTTCTAGGAGACATCGGGAACTGAACCCAGGACCTCCCATGTGGGAGGTGGGTGCTCAACTGCTTGAGCCACATCTACTCCCTTATTTATTTATTTTTTTAAAATTTTTAATTAAAAAAAATATGTAGAGTACATAAAAGTTACTTAAAAAATATCGGGGCTTCCCATATGCCCTGCTCCCCACACCACCCACATTAGCCCCCATTAACAACATCCTTCATTAGTGTTGTACATTCATTGCAATTGATGAACACATTTTGGAGCATTGCCACAAAGTATGGATTATAGTTTACATGTAGTTTACACTAATTCTGAATTCACACAATTTTGTAGGTTTTGTCAAGATATATTATGGCCTGTATCTGTCATTGCAATGTCATTCAGGAAAATTCCCAAGTCCCAAAAATGACCCCGTATTATACCTATTTTCCCTTTCTCTGATCTCAGAAACTCCAGTGGCTACTGCTTCCACATCAATGATATAGGGTATTCCATTGCTAGAATCACAATAAGTCTATAGTAGAATAGCAATAAGTCCACTCTAGTCCATAGTTCATTTTCCAATCCTGAGGATTCTAGGATGGTGATGCCCACTCCATCTCTAATTGAGAGGGGGCTTCAGTCTCATACGGCTGATGGATGGGACTCTCTTGCTTGCAGTTGTAGGGTCTTTTGCTTCCTTGTTATGGTGGTTGTCCATCATCACCTCCTTGCTAGTTTTCCTGGGTGAGTCCAGTGAAATGGAGAGTAGGTGTTGCAGCTCTGTGGGACTAGGGCCTAGTTAGCACAAGGACAGTCCAAAGATTCAAGTCTCTTTGATGTACACCTACCAACTCCAGCACCTACTATAGGTTCAAATAGAAGAGACTGAAGAGCTATGTGTAGGGAAACCAAAACAGTTCAATTCTGTCACAAACCCTAGGTAAGGCCCAAGGCAAGGCACCAAACTCATGGGCTTTCTCCCCTGACCATAGTGCCTGGTTGTTTCCAGAGCCCTCAGGAGCCCTGTTATTTGGGGTAGTGTCTAATTTGGCAGTCAGTGAGATCCTGCTGAGATGTGCATAAGTGTAACCTCTGGAATGACCTCCCAACTCACTTAGAAGTCTCTTCACCATAGAAACTCATTTGTCTTTATCTTTTCCCCCTTTTGGTCAAGGTCTTTTTCCAGTTGCACTGCTACTTGGTGCTTGGTATTAATCCCTCAGTGCCAGGGAGGCTCATCCCCAGGAGTCATGACCCATGCTGGGGGGAAGTTATTGCATTCATATGCTGAGTTTGGCTTAGAGAGAGGCCACATTTAAGCAAGAAGGAGGCCCTCAGATGGTAACGCTTAGGCACCCTATAATTCTAGGCTAAGTTTCAATTTCAAGAGTAAAGGTTCAGAAGCACAGTCATCAATATCAAGGGCCTGTCAATGGACCATCCTCCTTCACTAACCATTGCCTCTGTACTTGGGAGATTCTTGCTGTTTCATCAGAGAATGTGGCAGGACTCTCCAGGATGGGAATTCAATATTCTTTCAGTTATTGTGTGAATCTCCACCCACCGTGACAATGTCCATGAACATTTGAACACATTTATATGTCTTATATGTATGCCCACGTGAACCTTCTCCTATGTATCCCTCTTCACTGACACCCCATACAAATTGTCCTCCCCTGCCACAGTTGTAACTTTCTGTGATCCAAAACTTCTTAAAAAATGAAGCCAATAAAATAGCCAAATACAATTAATAAGAAAATGAATTAATAGTGATAGTTTTAAAAATAGGAAATAAAATACAAAAAAACTTAAAAGATAAAAAACAAAAAAGTTTGAGATAATAAAAAGTAATGAAAAAATACAAAATTTTTTTTGACCTTTTGCCTTTCATCACTGTAAGATCTGTTGTCCTGTATGTAAAGATACATTTTCTTCCATTTAATCACCCAATGCATTACTTTTTTCATTTTGTGTTCAAAGAAGTTTAGGTCACAGCAAAGTCATGTACCGAATATAGGGGACTCCTATATATCCAACATCCTCCCCCTCTTCCCCCTTCCCCTGTTAATAACATTTTTTTTTTTTTGAATTTTTTTTTTTTATTGTGGGTAAAAATCAAATTTTTCACAATACATACCAATATTTGTAAAATGATATACCAATATATATGCATATATGTGCATTTCCTTACAAAACTGTTATATATATATATATAAAGGTGCTTAGATTACCTAAATATTACATGGAAACTACATGGATTCCCATGTTCCTCACCTCCCACACCTCCCACAACATCCCACACAAACATCGCCCTGTTAATAACATTTTATGTGTGGATGGTACATTTGTTACAACTGATGTACAAATATTGAAACATACCTACAAACCATGGTAAGTGATTTATATTATGGTTTATATTTTGGACCATACACTTCTATAAATTTTGATGATGGTCTGTAACCATCAATGCAAGATCATATGGAACACTTCCATTGCCCTCAAAAGCCATCTGTTACATCTATTCTATTCCTCCCACCCCGTCCTTTTCGGACCCACAGCAACCACCAGGCTTCACTCTTTGCAGAACCAGAGTCATAGTTACTTGCAACAACACTTAGGGCTTGACACACTGATCTATCCTCTCCTATTGGGCACCACCCATGCTCTCAAGGGACTACAGCCCCTCTACTTGAGAACATAGTGGACCTCCCCCGGATGGGAGTCCAGCACCTTCCCGCTCATTATGGGGGTCTGCTTCCACTGATATAACACACTATGTCAAGATGAACATTCACACTCTCCCTAGAAGCCTGACCCTGGTGCGCCCTGTTCCGAATGCCCCCCACATCCAATGCCCTAAACCAGTAACCCTACCTTGACTATTGCCAAGAGTGCATTCCCAATATTGTAGTTTCAACCACGTACCCATCCATTCCCAGTGTTCACCTGTTCCGTCCCCCAACCCTCCCCCCAGTTCCATGGACAGTCCAACCCCATCTCACACCCTCGCCCCTGAAATACCTGCACTGCCTAACCCAAGAGTATCACTGCACTACTGACATGTCCTTCCACTGCATAACTACACACTTCCACCTTATCATAGATTTGACTATATAGACATTGGCTCACAGCCTTCTTCTCCCTCTCTATTTCCTGAAAACCAGTCTTCCAGACTTTAGCTCTATGAGTCTGCTCAGTTTGCTTAATTCATATCAGTGAGGTCATGTCGTATTTGTCCTTCAGTGCCTGGATTGCTTCACTCAACATAAAGTCCTCAAGATTCATCCATGTTATCCTGTGTCTTAATACTGTATTCCTTCCTACAGCTGAGTCACTTGCCCATTTTTTAAATAGGTTGTTTGTTTTTTTATTTTCGAGGTGTAGAATTTCTTTATATATGCAGGATATTAGGCCCCTATCAGATATATGGTTACCAAATATTTTCTCCCATTGAGTAGACTGCCTTTTCACTTTCTTGACAAACACCTTTGAGGTGCAAATTTTTTCATTTTGAGGAGGTCCCATTTATCTATTTTTTCTTTCGCTGCTCATGCTTTGGGTGTGAAGTTCATGAAACCATTTATTACAAGATCCTGTAGATTCTTTCCTACATTATCTTCCAAGGTCTTTATGGTCTTGACTCTTATATTTAGATCTTTGATCCATCTAGAGTTAATTTTTGTATAAGGTGTGAGATGGTGTTCCTCTCTCATTCTTTTCCATATGGATATTCAGTTCTCCAAGCACCATTTGTTGAAGAGGCCATTCTCACCCAGTTGAATGGGCTTGGTGGCCTTGTTGAATATCAGATGACTGTATATGTGAGTATCTATATCAGAACTCTCAGTTCAGTTCCATTGGTCAGTATGTCTATCCTTGTGTCAATACCATGCAGTTTTGACCACTGTAGCTTTGTAGTATGTTTTAAAGTCAGGTTGTGTGATTCTTCTGATTTCGTTTTTATTTTTCAGTATGTCTTTCAACACATTCATATGCCTTATAGGTATGCCCCCATAAACCTCCACCCATACCTCACCCATCACTTACACCCCGCGCCTATGATCCTCCCCTGCCACAGGTGTGCCCCCTCTGTGATCCAAACTGTCTTTAAAATTGAAGCCAACAAAATAACTGAATATAATTAATAGGAAAATGATATAATAATGGTAGCTTTAAAAATAACAAATAAAAAAATAGAAATAATAAAAAATAAAAACAATTAAAAATTTGGCATTATGTTTTTCATCACTCTAAGATGTGTAGTCTTGTATGTACAGTGATATTTTCTTCCATTTATTCCCCCAGAGTCTTATTGTTTTTCATTTTGTCTTCAAAGAATCTTTAGGGCACAGAAAAGTCTCTTACAGAATTTAGGGGTTTCTCATATACCCAACATTCTCCCCCCATTTCCTTTTTCCCTATTAATAACATTTTACATGAGGGTGGTACAGTTTTTACAATTGATGTAGAAATATTGAAGCATTGCTACTAACCATGGTCAATGATTTACATTATGGTTTGCATTTTGAACCATACACTTTCATAAATTTTGACGAAATTTAACATGGCATTGCAAGATTACACAGAACAATTCCAATGCTCCCCAAATGCCCCAGTTTCCATCTATTTTTTTAAGTTTTTTTTTTTACTCTATTTTAATTTATCCCCCACCCCTCCCCCAGATGATTCTCTTGTCCATCTGCCTATTGTTTGCTCACCTTCTCCAGGAGGCACCGGGAACCGAACCCTGGATTTTCCACATGGGAGGGAATGCCCAATGGCCTGAACCACATCCACTCCCAGCAAGAGGCTGGTGTCTGCCTGTTTTGTGGCATCTGCGTATTTAGGCAACTGCTCGTTGCTGCAGGGTGCAGGCGTCTAGCTCTGGTTGCAGAGGGGTGTGGGGCATCTAGCTTTCACTGCGGTAGAGTGTGGGGAGTCTTGTTCTCGTTGCGTAGGGTGCGGGTGTCTGCTTGTCTTCTTTAGAAGGTGCCGGGACCCGAACCCAGGACTTTCCATGTGGTAGGCAGGTGACCCACTGGTTTAGCCACATCTGCTTCCCCTGTCTATTCTATTCCTACCTCCCTCTCCCTCAGGACCCACAGCAACCACCAAGCTTCACTCTTGAAGAACAAGATTCATAGTTACTTGCAACAACATTGAGGATTTGACGTACTGGCCTGTCCCCTGCTATTAGGCACTGCCTATGCTCTCGAGAGATTCTGATCCCTCTATTTGAGAACATAGCAGGACTCCCCAGGGTGGGAGTCCAACACCTTCCCATTCATTGTATGGGACTCCATCCACTGATACAACACACTGTGACAAGATGAACACTCACATACTCCCTAGAAGCCTGTGATTACATCTGAAGAAGAGTTATTTTTATAGAGGTCTGATCTTACACATTGTGTGTAGAATTTACCAGTTTAACTCCCAGACAGCAACTTATACAATACCAAGGAATTTCACTTTATTTACAGTGAGCTTTCCCCACTATTATTTCAATAAGATTGGGATGGAGATAAATGAAGGACAAAAAAGAATCGCTTTACTAAATGCCTTTGATTGGCAGAACGGAGGGTGTGTTTAAACTGGAGTGAAATTGTTAGTTTGATATTAGTGAGCTCCTCTTCCTCTGCCTTGCATTTTATGAATGTGACTCAGAACCTCTTTTCTTTAATTTCTCCTACAGCACTATTAAATCAAGGTTGAGTGTAACAGACTTTATGTAAAATTTGTATTTAAAGAGCAATATTAAAGTGAAGAACCATCCAGTGGAGTCCAATGAATGAACAAAATTATAAGAAATAATAAAATGGTTGTTTTTTCCCAAATCAAACCTTTACTCATTTCTTCATATTTAAGAAATACAAAAGTACTATACAAAGTTTTATTTATTTTGATAAAATCATAATTATTACATACAAAATGGAAGCATGGGCATTTTGTGGCTAATGATCCTATTAACTTAGTGTCATAGCTCACACAGCAAATTCTTTACTTCAATAAATAATAAAATTACTATAACATAGTACCATATAGTCAGTAACAGTTATGACTTTTGTCTAAAATAGTTTAATAATAGTGGAACATGATACTTGAGGGATAAGGAAAATACCCAATTTAATGATTTTCTATAAACTGGTAAGAAAGATACATAAGAAACATAGTAATGTACACTTAATTTGGGGGGTGGTGGGTGGAATTTGGCCTACGGCTTAATGGAATCTGAGAGAGTGAACCAAAACTTTTTTAAATTGGAAAAACATTTATGATGATCTAAACCCCTTATTTTTCATATTAGGAAATGGAGGCACACCAAGGGAAAGTGACTTATTTAGGATCACATAATTATACAATAAGAGATGCCCCAGGTCTCCTGATTATAAATCTAGAATCTTTTCCATTTCATAACGGTTTTTACTGTAATACAATCATAATCTTGAAAAGATTACATTGTCTATCAAGGAAAACAAAGACATAACTTTTTTTTTTAAAGACTTATTTTATTTATTTCTCCCCACCCCCTTGTTGTTTTGCATTTGCTGTGTCTTGTTTGTTATGTGCTGGTTTTTTTTTTTTTTTTAAAGAAAGCACTGGGAACCGAACCTGGGACCTCCAACGTGGGAGGGAGGCACCAAATCATTTGCTTTGTTGTATCTCTCATTATGTTTTCCTCGTGTCTCTTGTTGCATCATCTTGTTGCGTCAGCTCGCCACACCTGCCTGTTGCATCAGCTCGCTGTCTTGCTCATCTTCTCCAGGAGGCACCGGGAACCAAACCTGGGACCTCCCGTGTGGTAGGCGGGAGCTCAATCGCTTGAGCCACATTTGCTCCCTTGATAATGTTTTTAAACTAAAACAACAACAACAAAAACAAGCTCTAGAGCAAGAGTTTAATAGAAATACATGTTGACAACGGAGTTCATGGTAAGTAATTAGTGTGGAATCCAGAGCTGTAACCATTTATGACAGATGTTCATTGGTGTAGTAATTCATTTGTATGTTTATGTATTACTTGATGTATTGGTTATGTTTTCATCTCTATCACCTGAGCTAAACTTTTTCCACAGGAATTTCACATTTGATTTCCAGAGAGAAGTTCCTAGCTCTTCTTTCCTTTTGGAGGATCCAGCAAGGGGTTTTTCACATAAAGTTTCTATTACTGCCAATTCGGTTAGTTTACTAAGACTGTTGTCATTCTGCTCATTCAATATATCCCAGAAATCTTTTGGTTTTTGCTTTACCTGTTCCATGGGACCTGAAAGAAGTTTGTATGGCAGTTGTGTGGGACAGTTCAAAATGGTTGTTGTTTGAAACCACTAAGTTTTGGGGTGATTAGTCAGCACTATGTATCTTTTGAATTATATTACAAAAAAAACAACTTTTGAATTATATTACAATTTTGAACGAAGATTCTGCAAAATAATGAAGCATATTTAGTCATACTGCTGTGTTTACATGATTAATAACCATTTTTTAAATGATACTAAATTACTATTAACAAATAAAATATAAAATTAAAGTGTTTAATTTTATATAATTTAATTTCTGTTCTTGTATTAGTATATTATATTAGATCATATGTATGTAATTCTTAAATAGATGTTCACTATTAAATGTGCATAGGCTAAATTCTTTTCTACTGTTAAGGATGCTGTGGCAGTTTGAAATAGTTATGAATTCCAAAAATAGATATTGGATTATGCTTGTAAACCGGTCTGTTCCTCTGGGCATGATTAAATTATGATTAGGGCTTTGATTGGGCCATGTCAGTAGGATGTTAATCCCTGCCCCTTGGTGGGTGGGGACTGAGAGATAAAACTACATGGCAGAGCAGAGGAGTTAGCTGGAGTTTTGAGTTGGAGTTCTGAAGCTGTGTTTTAATGCTGGAGCCCGGGGAAGCAAGAACACAGAGGAGCTTGGTTGTGAGGGCAGAGAGAAGGCCTCAGGAAGAGACGAGCTGTTCACCTGATAGTCTCCAGCTGGCCTTGTGGAGAGAAGCAAGCTTAAGCCTGGAGAGAGGCAAGCCCCAGGAAGAGAGGAACCCAAGAAGCCTGAACTCTTGGCAGATGTCAGTAGTCATTTTGCCCCAACACACAGCAATGGACTTTGGTGAGAGAAGAAACTTATGCTTTATGACCTGGTAACTGTAAGCTTCTACCCCAAATAAATACCCTTGATAAAACCCAACAGATTTCTGGTATTTTGCATCAGCACCCCTTTGGCTGACTAATACAGATGCGCAACCAAAAAATGTTCTGAGATCATTATTGTAGAAGATGTGTCTTCAAATGCTGTGTGGGCCAGCTCTCTGCTCGGGCCAGCTAACTGTGCAGTCCAGCTTGCTTTTCACCAGGAAGCCCCGGGAATCAAACCCTGGACCTCCTATATGGTAGACGGGAGCCCAATCACTTGAGCCACATTCACTTCCCGATTCAATTTCTTTAACAGACATAGGCCTATTTGGATGATCTGTTTCTCCCTGTGTGATTTTGGTAGAGTGCATCTTATAAGGAATTGATTCATTTCATCTAAGTTATCAAATTTGTGGGCTTAGAGTTGTTCAAAATATTTATTATCCTTTTAATGTCCTTGGGATCAGTTGCGATAGTTGCTCTTTCATTTCTGATATTAGTAATTTGTGTCTTCTCTCTTTTTTCCTAAGTAAACCCAGCTATAGGTGGGTGAAGTTTATTGATCCCTTCAAAGAACCAACCTTAAGAATCATAATTTTCTCTATTCATTTCCTGTTTTCAATTTCATAGACTCTGCTCTAATTTTTATTATTTCTTTTCTTTTGCTTACTTTGACTTTAATTTGCTCCTTTTCCAAATTTCCAAACTTAGAAAATTAGACCATTAATTTTAGATCTTTCTTTTCTAATATATGTATTCAATGCTATAAATTCTCCTCTAAACACTGCTTTTGCTGCATCCCACTAGTTTGGATAAGTTGTACTTCCAATTTCATTCAGTTCTAGATATTTACAAATTTTTCTTGAGACTTCTCCTTTAACTCACATATTATTTAGAAGTGTGATGTTTAATCTCTAAATATTTTGTTCCTCCCCCCCCATTGTCTTTTTGTTACTGATTTCTAGAGTGATTCAGTTGTCTGAGGGCCTAATTTGTATTATTTTTATTTATGTATTTTTTCATTTTTTGAGGTGCGTTTTATTTCCCAGGTTGTGTTTTATCTTGGTGAATGTTTCAGGTGAGCTTGAGAAAAATGTGTGTTCTGGTGTTGTTGAAATAAGTATTCTATAAATGTCAATTAGATCCAATTGATTGATGATGCTGTTCAGTTAAACTATCTCTGTACTGATTTTCTACCTGTTGGATGTGTCAATTACTAACAGAGGAGTGTCTTTTAGTCTCCCACTATAGTAATGCATCTGTTCATTTCTCCTTGCAGTTCTATCAGTTTTTATCTCACATAGTTTAATGCACTGCTGTTAGATGGGCATACATTCAGTATTTAGGTATTCTTGGAGTATTGATCACATTATCATTATATAATTTCCTTTTTCATCCCTGATAATTTCCCTTGCTCTGAAATCTGCTTTATCTGACATTAATACAGCCACTCCTGCTTTCTTTTGTTTAGTGTTAGCATGATATATCTTTCTCCATCCCTTTATTTCCAATCTATCATGTCTTTATATTTAAAGTAGATTTCTAATAGATAACATATGGTTGGATTTTGTGTTTTAATCCACCCTGACAGTTTCTTTTAATTGCTGTATTTAGAACATTAAAAATGATTGTTGCTATCTTGAATTGATATCTACCATTTTTCATTTTTGGGAGATTTTTGATGATGGTTTCATTCTATTTACAGTGATCAGTTTGTTGAGGTCTTCTATTTCTTCTAGGGCTAGTAGTTTGTGTGTTTCTAGGAATTTGTCTATTTTGCCTATGTTGTCTAGTTTGTTGTGTATAGTTTTTCATAGTTATGATCTCTTCTCTTTCTGCATGGTCAGTGTTGATGTCTCCCCTCCCATTTTTGATTTTATTTATTTGCATCATCTCTCTTTTTTTCTTTGTCAGTCTAGGTAACGGTTTGCCAGTTTTGGCCACCTTCTCGAAGAACCAACTTTTGGTTTGCTTGATTTTCTCTAATGTTTTATTTTGTTCTCAATTTTCATCTATTTCTGCTCTAATCTTTATTATTTCTTTCCTTCAGCTTGTTTTTGGATTAGTATGCTGTTCTTTTTCTGGTTCCTCCAGGTATTTAATTAGTTCTTCAGTTTAACTCTTTCTTCCTTTTAAGGAAAGGTATTTAGGGCTATAAATTTCTTTCTCAGCACTGCCTTTAAGTTTTGATCTGTTGTGTTTTGTTTTCATTAATCTTAAGTAGGTACATCTTGCAGTTTCATCTTTGACCAACCGATTATTTAAGCATGTGTTGTTTAGCCTCCATATATTGGTGAATTTTCCTATTTGTTGCCTATTATTGATTTCTAGCTTCATTCCATTATGATCAAAGAAAGTGCTTGCAACAGTTTGAAGTTTTGTGAATCCCCGAAAAGATCATGTTCTTTCAAATAATCCATTCTTGTGGGTGTGGGACCCTTTGATTGAATTAGATTTAGTTAAGGGACCTTTTGCTTAGATCAGTTTAGGGCCTTTGACTGGACTATATCAGTGAGTCCTTACCCAGATTAGGTCTCTGCCCTCTTGCTGGAGTCGGAGGGCAGACTCCAGCAAGAGAACTGAGAACAGAAAGGAGAAACATACTGTGAGAGAGCTGTCATTTTTACCCTGTGTATTAGTCAGCCAAGAGGGATGTTGATACAAAGTACCAGATATCTGTTGGCTTTTATAAAGGGTATTTATTTGGGGTGGGAGGTTGCAGTTATAAAGCTCTAAAGAGTCCAACACAAAATTACTTCCTCACCAAACCCTGTTGAAGCAAGATGGTGGGCGATGACTGTGAGGGTTCAGCCTTCCTCTCCCCTCTTAAGGCTCTGTGGGTTCAGCTTCTTCTGATCTCAGCTGTAGGCTGGCATAAGGCTCATCTCTCTCTCTGGGACTTGTTTCTTTTTGGGCTCAGCTGCTCTGTTTTCTTTACAAGGTCATCTGTAAACCATCAGGAAAATGCTCAACTCTATTCCCAGGGCCACGGGATCCTCTTTCATGTCTATGGAGCTTTCTCTCTTTTCTAGCATATATGTTTTTTGTGTTCTTGATTGAGTGCCCGTTTATATAATCCATCAAGGGGTTGGGGACTCAACTTTCAATGCCCTAATGGTGTGGTCAAATCAAAGCCCTAATCATAACATAATTTATTCAAAGGCATCTCAGCCAAATCTAATACAATCAAAGGATATCACACCCAGAGGAATAGACCAGTTTACAAACATAATCAATATCTCTTTTTGGAATTCATAATCAATATCAAACTGATATACCCTGCCATGTGAGTAAGGACTCCAGGATGATGTGCAGCTGCAGAAAGACAGAGAAACCTTGAGAGGGTGAGAGAGAGGCCTAGAGAAACCCCAAGAAGCTGAGAGAGAGGCTGGAGGCTGGAATTAGTGGAGCAACCGAAGTAGAAGGAAGAGATGAGCCATGTGCCTGTTCACACACAGCTGAGCTCAGGGAGAAAATGAGTCTGGGGGTAAGGCAGGGACCTTGGCAGAGACCTGCCTCCATTTTGCCTTGCCATGTGGCAGGACTCCAGGACTGCCAGCAGCTGACCTTGGTGAGACAACATCTCTGATCATGCCTTGAGTTGGACATTTTCACAGCATTGGAACTGTGAGTTTTTACTCTAATAAACTCTTTTTATAAAAGCCAACCCGTTTCTGCTATTTTGCTTCCAGCAGCTTCAGTAAACTAAAACAGTGCTTTTTATAATTTCAATCTTTTAAAATTTATTGAGTCTTGTTTTGTGACCCAACATGTGGTCTATCCCGTAGAAATATCCATGAGTTCTTGAAGAGAATGTGTATCCTGCTGATTTGGGGTGCAATGTTCTATGTATATATCTGTTAAGTCTTGTATATTATTCAAGTTATATTATTCAAGTTCTTTGTTTCTTAACTGATCCTCTGTCTAGTTGTTCTATCTATTGATATTAGTGGTGTTTGAAAGTCTCCCAACAATTATTGTAGAGATATCTGTTTCTCCCTTCAGATTTGCCATTATTTGTCTCATGTATTTTGGGACGCCCTGGTTAGGTGCATAAATATTTATGATTGTTATTTCTTCCCAGTGGATTGCCCCTTTAATTAAGCGGTTTTGCATTCAAAGTCTGGTTTGTCTGACATCAGTGTAGTTACTCCTGCTCTTTTATGATTACTATTTGCATGGAAAATATCTTTCCAACCTTTCACTTTCAGCCTATTTGAATCATTGGGTTCAAGCTGAGTCTCTTGTAGGCAGCACATACATGGCTCATGTTTTGCTATCCATTCTGTCAGCCTGTGTCTTTTGATTGGGGAGTTTAATCCATTAACATTCAATATTATTACTGTATAGGCATTATTTACTTCAGCCATTTTATTCTTTGGGTTTCACATGTCATATCTTATTTTTGTCTATCTTTTTACTCTTTTAGTTGCTCTTTCTAATGATCTTTATTTCTACACTCTGCTCCAAGCCTCTCTCTCCAGTATTTTCATTTCAGGCTAAAGAATGCCCGTTAGTATTTCTTGTAGGGCTGGCTCTTTTTAATGACCTCTCTTAGTTTCCATTTATCTGTGAATACTTTAAACTTGGCTTCATTTCTGAAGGATAAGTTTACTGGATAAAGAATTCTTGGCTGGCAGTTTTTCTTTTTCAGTATCTTACATATATCATACCACTGCCTTCTCAACCCATGGTTTCTGTTGAAAAATCCACACTAACTGTTATTGAACCTTCCTTGTATGTGATGGGTTGCCTTTCTCTTGCCGCTTTCAAAACGATCACTTTATCACTGGCATTTGACATTCTAAGCATGTGTCTTGGTGTAGGTCTATTCAGATTTATTCTGTTTGGAGTGCATTGTGCTTCTTGGGTGTGGATTTTCACATCTTTCATCAGAGTTGGGAAATTTTTCGCCATTATTTCCTCAAATCTTTCTGAGCCTTTTCCCTTCTCTTCTCCTTCTGGAACTTCCACAGTGTGTATGTTAGTAAACTTCATGCTATCATTCAATTCTCCAAGTCCCTGCTCAATTTTGACATTCTTTTCTCTATCTGTTCTGTCTTTTCAATTTCAGTTGTCCTGTCCTCTAATTCACGGATCTTTTCTTCTGCCAGTTAAAATCTGCTCCTGTATGCCTCTAGTGCATTCTTATTTTAGGAGGTACCAGCGATTGGACTCGGGACATTGTACATGGGAAGCAGGCACTCAACCACTGAGCTACATCCACTCCCTCTATTGTATTCTTTAAAGATTTATTTATTTCTCCTCCCCATCATTGTTTGCATCAGCTGTCTGCTCTCTGTATCTGTTTGTTGTGTGCTCCCTGTGTCTGCTTGTCTTCTTTTAGAGGCACCAGGAGCCGAACCTGGGACCTCCCATGTGGGAAGGAGGTGCCCAATCGCTTGAGCCACATCTGCTCCCTGCATGTTGTGTCTCCTCATTGTGTTATCTCTTTGCATCATCTAACTGCATCATCTAGTTGCATCAGCTTCCTGTTCCAGCCTGTTGTGTCAACTTCCTGCCTTGCTCATCTTATTTAGGAGGCACCAAGAACTTAACCTGGGACCTCCCATGTGGGAGGTGGGTAGCCCACTGCTTGAGCCACATCTGCTCCCCTAATATATTTTTAATCTCATCCATTGTGTCTTTCATTCCCATAAGTTCTGTTATTTTTCTGTTCATGCTTCCAACTTCTTCTCTATGCTCACTGAGTGACTTCTTAATATCCCTTATGTGTTTAGCCATATTTTCCTTCAATTCCTTGAATTGATTTAGATTTGTTTGAACACCATTGAGTAATTGTTTCAACCCTGTGTCTTATCTGGCATCTTAATTTGTTCCTTTGACTTGGCCATATCTTCCTGTTTCTTAGTATGGCTTGTAATTTTTTACTGATGCCTAGGTATCTGATTATGATGGCATGTTTACTTTGATGGTCAGTTTCTCTCTCTTGCCTAGGGATTGATTGTGGATTGGCTTTGTGTTATGACTTTGCTTTGATTCTTGGTTCAACTTATTCTAGATCTTTAAAATTGTCCATTTTTAACTGATCAAAACAGTGCCAAGGACCCAGTAATGGGGTGCAGACCATTTTCCAAGGGCCCTGGAAAATAGGAAAGTAAAGACACCAAAAAAGACTCTTTTTTTTCCCTGGGGTGCACTTTATTGGCCTGTCAGCAGATGATGTTTTTCATCAATTCTTTTCCCTCAACCTGGGTGTGGGGGGGCGGAGGGGGGCGGGGAGTGTGATTACTCCAACACCCATTGGGTAAGTGGTGCTCAAACAATGTCCACAGGAATTCCCTGTCTGGATTGGCTAGTCAGGGTCAGGACTCCCAGTTCAAATGTACTGATCAGAAATGACACAGCCCTGAGCCTCACCTCCCTTTTCCCAGAAAAGAAAAATCACCATTTCCCTCTGCATGAGCAGCAGCCAGTCCCAGCCAGTAATGAGGGTGTTTGCCTCAAGGGTAGGGGATGGGCAGTGTTCCCAGCTGCAGATGAGATTTACTCATGGTTTTTCCCTTAGGCTTCTCCATCTGCCCATCCTGGTCCTATATGGATAGTGGATAGTAATCCCCTGACCTGCAAACTTCTAGAACAGTAATTTTGGGTAGATTCTGTCTTTCTTCTTGCTCTTTATAGTAGAGAGGTGAGTTCTATTTGTATCTACACTGCCCCTAGATATTTTTTTTCTGAAAACTTTTACAAATAATTTGATTCCTTACCTTTTTCAGAGATAATTTTTTTCATGTGCCTCAATAAACTTCATTTATGTACAATGAAAATTGAATTTTATATAATTTTCACGCATCACTATTTTTATTCTTTTGGTTTTTCTAACTATCTAAAAATGTAGAAACCATTCTTAGCTCAAGGGCCATACAAAAACAGGCAGAGTGTGGTGGTGGTGAATTTGGCCTATGAGAAATACTTTGCTAATCCATCTCCCACCCCATTAGAAAGGATATAAATCTGAATCCAGCCAGCACAGATGCAGCCTCATTGAACTATAGCTAAACCATAAAGGAATTTTTGCTTTATCAGCAAATGGGGGTATTTCTAATCTTCAATCATGTAAATACAATCTCAAAGTCTTAGATGAATGAGGGAATAAAGTCTGTGATGAGAAAATTATTTTTAAACAAAGTAACTTAATATGATTTTTATGTTAATGTTTTTATGAAAAAATTCTGTTAATGGGTCCAAAGCTTTCACTAGACCCTTAAATGTGTCATTTGCCTACATTCCACTATCTGAATCCTCTGATAAGAGATAAGAAAAAATCAAATCATTTATTGGTACACAAATGAGCTTTCAGTAATGATGAACTACCTTTTTCAGACCAACTCTCATGCCAAGAATAACTGGCAATACAAAGGTGGTTTTAAAGCACTGGTGAACTATCATGGCATTAAGGACTTGAGGCAAAAAAGTGTAGAGACATTATCACTGTGGCTTCATGACAATGTTCACTTTTCCCTCCCTCAATTTCTTGGCATTAGGTAGTCCCAGAATCTTGGTACAATCCCAGGGACAGAAGGTAGTCTCTGGAGTGATTTATAGAGATTTTCCCATCATTCCAGTGATAATAGAAACTACAACATTAACACTGATAAATTGAAAATAAAGAGATGTTATACATCTTGTGCATCCAAGTCTTTAGACTGAGAATATTTTATGCATATGTGTGTGGATCTAATTTGAGTCAAAATATCTTCTAAGGCAGTGCTTGCTACTGAGTATTGATTAAATGTCATTATCTAAATTCCTTAAAAAAGGAGATCAAATTGAGTCTACTTAGTTCAGTCATGAAATGAACCTTCAAAGAACAAACCAGCGTTGTTTACTTGGATTGGGATTTTAAGTGGTTCAAATTGCTGATTCACTTCTCATGTCCCCTTTAAAAGAGGTCAAGCCAAAATTGACCAATATTCACTTTGATACTAACAGCATATACTTTATATTTTCTATACCTAATAGCTATTATCTTTGAATTATTGTTTTCTTTTTTTTTTTTTTTTTTATCACTGCCTGGTCAGACTCAAACATGTTACATTTGTCTGCACATCTGACCTAAGCTTACACTCCATTCTGCTTTTACTCTGTATTGCTATTTTCCCTATACATTGTTATTTTATTTTACTTTGGTCTATCTCTCTCTTTTTTGGCTTCTACAATCACAACAGTTTTTATTTAAATGTATGCCACTGTAATTTATGATCTTATGCAGCACAGAGGAATGGAAAGAAGCAAAGACAATAAAGCACAAGGTTGGCAATGGTCAAGGCCAGAAAGCTATTAGGGAGCATAAATTGGAGATGGGCAAGGGAACCAACAGGACTTTAAATTGCTTTGCCACATGTATACCTTAGGAGATGTTTTCTTCTCCTGGACCACAAAGTGAGTCAATCCTCGGGCTTGTGTATCTTCCATTTGTGAGGGGAAGTAGAAACAGATGGTGGTGTTTCACAACCACTTTTTCCCCTTGTGATTTGTTGCATCTAACACTGGGAGATGTTTTTTGGGTGTTTATCCTATTTCTCAATGTCTATGTCATCATTAGTTATAACTATCCTTTCACTTGGATATTCCTGGATATCCAGGACAATGCATTGCAATGACATTCCTGGATAAAGTCCATGGGTCTTTATGTTATTTACTATATTAAGCCATAATACCTAAGCTGTATCTATTAAATCAGATTTTTTATTACTTTCTAGGACACTGCTAAGTACATGTATTAAGACTTACATAAAACCCAAAATAAAGGTTGATTAAGAAGCACTTAATTTAATTAAAGCCTACAAATGGATTTCTTTTAGGCATATTCAAGGTTTTATTTTGCATGCAAGGATGAATAGGATTCAAAGAGAGAACTTTTTTTTCAGGAAATGAACAAATGATCTGAATATTCTTCCCACAGTTCTCATGAACAGGTTTTGGTATGTTTCTCAATATTCCCTTTTGTTTTCCAAATGTCTTTATGTTCATGGGAAAATTTAATCCAACCCACAACTTCTTTGAGGTTCACTTTATTTTGGATGCCTTTTAGCCTTATCAGTGTACATAGCAGTTTGTCTCTGAGCTCTGGCCTTTTTGAATGAAGCCAGCACCTGGGCAACTTCTTTAGTGAAAGAGATATGAGATTCCTGGATTAGCTAAATGCAAGGAGCCTGCATAATGGTGGGAGAAGGACAGTCTCAATTTAGAGGTGAGCATGCATTCTTTCAGTTCCAGAGAAGAAGGTAGAAGTGTATGATGAGGTGCTAAGAGTGATCTGGAGAGAAGTAGACAATGGGCACATTGAAAGAATAGAGACTGGACCAATATAGTAGAGTCATGGGAAATTGAAAGAAAGAATCATGCCCCAAAGGCATAAGCCCCGGAAAGAATAAGAAACCAAATAGTAATGCAGTGATATAAGAAGGAGGAGACAAAAGTAATACTTTGAGAAAAACAGGGAATTGATGGAAGAATATATATTTATGAAGAAAGAATAAAGAAATGGAAAGTAGTTGATTGAGGATGGGATTTGTCTTGGATTTCAGAAATATTATCTGGTCATTTATTCTGAGGGAGTTTCTGAGTTTTCTTATACGTTTAAGTTTAAAAAAAAAAAACTTTGAAGTTCTCCACCTGGCTTCTTTCTTGCTCTAAGCTTCTTGGGGACTCTGGCCTCCTGGTCTTCAAGTAACTGCATTTTTCTTGCTGATCTGACAGAGAAAAGAGTTTGGTGCTTCCAAGTGAAGCTCTGGTCTGTTGCTGTGATTTCCATCGCACTGCTCAGTGCCTGTTTCATTGTGAGCTATGTGGGTAAGTTCTACATTGAGTTGTCACTTCTCTTGATCCCTTTCTCCCTCATCTTCTATAACAATTCTCTGAATTGTTCCCCGCCCCCCATCATATGCCAACTTTTATTTGGAATGCCATGCTTTTCTTGATTTCTTTTCCTCTTCTCCATTATTTCCTCTTCCTTCACGTTTTGACAATCGACTCTGCTTCCAGGTTTACTTTCCCTGGGTTTAGTAGCATTTTCCCCATTATAATCATGTCCTCCCACATACATGTGTGTTAGTTGTAGCCATCTTCTAATACACTATCTGCCAGGTCTGATTTCACTAGTGATGACATGCTCTCTGGTCACAAAAGCCCTCTGTTGTGTGTCAAACTATGGTTGCTTTCATAATTGTAATACTGTAGCTCAGGATCTTTGATCTTCAGGTGAGAGTCTCTCACAATATGATATTGAAAGAATTCAAATGATGTAATAGAGATCTAAGGGAGCAAAACATTACTTCCCCTTGTCATTTGTCTCCAAATAAATATCTGATGTTCATTTAGTGAGATGCCTCAAAGATCTTTTTACTCTTCAAAAGATTGACTTCCTTAATGATTGAGGAGATGATTAAAAATAGCTGTCGAATAATCTGGAATCAAAGTGATGTTTATTGTCAAGTGGGCTGTGTCTGTCATTCCCTCTAGATGTAAAAAAATCTCATAGTTTTTAGTAAAACCCAAGTAATTATCACTGAAGGTATAATCTGTTTTACTCTTTATGGTCAAGTGAAAGAGCGAAGGGGGTTTAAGTATAACTATTTCATTAGTCAAGGGGTAGCAGATATTCATGTCCCCAAGACATAGACTAAGAGAAGGTAGAAAAGATTGACAGTATTGAAATTCAATAGTAGAAGGATAAGAAAGATATGACAGAAGAATTATGTGAAGATCCTAAGGGAGAACAGGTCTTGTGCAACATGCACTCCCATGAACACAAAAGTTAACTTCCATTATGAGACTTTGAAATGTCTCAAAATGTTTAAATTTTACCCTTGGTTGTTATTTACCCCATATGTTTTTCTGTAATTACTAGCAGTCAGAAATCTTTAGAAAATGTCAAAACAAAACAAAACAAAACAAAACAAACAAACAAAAAAACAAAAACGAAAAAGCCACACAAAAAAACAGGGGCCTGCTTCAGGGTTATTAGCACCAAGGAGAAGCAGATAGCTAGTGAGTCACCAATTATCTATTGATTACGTTGTGACAATCTCTGTTCTAGGTGTTTGTTATTAATTGATGTAGAAAATAGAATCTCTGCCCTAGACATGCAATTTAAATTATACTGGAGTGAGAGCCAAAAAGAAATGTGTAGAAATATAAACAAACAAATAAGATAAATAAATAGAAACAAGCAATACTTCAGCCTGGTCTTAATTGAGATTGTATAGAAAAGAGTGGTGGAGGTTGGAGGTACGCCAGCTTGGCATAGAGATATGGAACATAAGGGTGTATAGTTAAAAGAATGGATACTAATCCTTCTTCTTTCTCAGCAACTTATCATTTTACATATGGCAAAACTAGCAAAAGACTGTCTGAACGACACACGTATCATTCAAGTCTAACCTGCTTCAGCGAAGGGACAAGGGTGACAGGTAAGCTTTGCAATGCTCATGTAGATTTTCTTCTCAAAGAGAGATCGTGGTTGGCTTGAGATTGGTTTATTTTTATTTTAGTTTCAAAACAAAATCTCTGTTTGGTTATCTTCAAAATATCTCCAAAGTTAAATGTTCGAGCCAGTTTCCAGATTCTCCCTCAAAACAATTCCTCCTCCAGATTTCTTCATCTCAATATATAGTACCAACACATTTTTTTTTCTCAAGCCAACTCTAGAAATTATACATAACAATTATTTTTCATATTATTTTCACCTTCTATTAAATGTATAAATTCCTATTTTGATTTTTAAAGTTCACAGTTAAATATACCTATCCCCATTCCAAAAATCATTTTTACTTGTCTATTTGGATCTTGGAATATAGCTCAGAATAAATATACCCCACTCCAAAATAGAGTCCTTGTACCTTTATAAATGGAGCATTGGGTGAGTTGAATTCAGGATTATGGTCTGCCTTATTCTGTGTAGTGAAAAAAGTCAAAGTGAGAAACATGCATTTCTGTAGTGGCTCTTGTCGCCTTAATCCTTCTTAGCAAAGAAATGCCACCCAAACAAATATCACACTGCTGCTATTTCAAGAACTAAATAATTCACTCCACTGCTCCAATGGAGAAACCCGTGAGAAGTGAAGAGAAGCAGAATCTTCTTCAAAATTATATAAGATGTTGGAATTTTCTCTTTTTTCGTATTTGGCAAGAATATGGTGCATGGGAGTGGAGAAGGATGGTTCATCTACACTCTCTGAGTTAAGGTTTTCTTATCACATTCTACTTCTTTGGTCTAACAATTGTGGAGCTGCTCCTTCTGGAGAGGAAAACACAGTTTTACCAGGATTGTGTTACCCCACTTTTTGGAGGCATCCTGCTATAATCCCTAGAGTTTTGAAACTATCTTCCTGGAAGCAGCAATGGATACCTCAACCTTTGCCTTAGAAAGCTCTGAAATGTGACAGAGATGTATATGAATTAAATTAGCTCCATCTTACATGAGTGTGTGTATTAGTTAGCCAAAGGGGTGCTAATGTGAAATACCAAAAATGGGTTGGTCTTTTATAAAGGGTATTTATTTGGGATAGAAGTCCACAGATACCAGGCCATAAAGCATTAAGTTTCTTTTCTTACCACAGTTCATTGCCACGTGTTAGAGCAAGACAGGTGCCAGCATTTGCCAGGGTTCAGGCTTCTGGGGTTTCTCTCTTCCCGGGGCTGTGTTTCTCTCCGGGCTTAGCTCCTGTTTCCTCCACAAGGTTAGCTGTAGGTGATCAGGCGAACAGCTTGCTTTTTTTCTCTTCTTTCCAACATCAAAACTGCTTCTCAAAAGACTGCTTCAACTGTCCTTTGCCTTGCCTTTTATATTCGATTCCCCACCCACCAAGGGGTGGGGCTCAAGGCCCTAATCCTAACCTAATCATGCCCAGATTAACAGATCAGTTTACAAGCATGATTCAATTATATTTTTGGAATTCATAATTACATCAAACTGCCACAGTGTGGTACATTTGTTACAACTGATGAACAAACAATGAAGCATTGCTACTAACCATGGATTATAGTTTAAATTTTGATTTACAATTTGCACCACACAATTTTATAGGTTTGACAATATGTATAATGGCCTCTATCTGCCATCGCAAAATGATGCAGAACATTCCAATGCTGTAAAAAATGCCCTAGGCTCCGTGTATTCTTCTGTCCCTCTCCCCTCATAACCTCTGGTGACCACTGTCTTTATATCAACATTACAAGTTCTTCTATTACTAGAATAATAATAAATCTTCTTTGGTCCATAGTTTCATTCCCCTCTTATGTTTGTTCATTCCTCAGTCTTGAGGATTTTTATGGTGATGCCCACTCTGCTTCTATTTGAGGGGAGCCTTAGATCCCATGGGGCAGATGGATGGAACTGTCTGGCTTGCAGTTGTAGATACTCTGTTTTTTGGGATGGGTGCTGTCCATCACCATCCTTCTGTTAGTTGTCCTGGGTGAGTCTGATGAACCGGAGAGTAGGTGTTGGTCCCAACTCTGCTGAGATTAAGGGCGCAACAGACATATGAATAGACTGAAGATTTAAGTCTCAATGGCATAGAGAGAAGACACATTTGAGTAAGAAGGAGGTTTTCAGGAGGTAACTCTTATTCATAATACGAGGCTAAGTTTCAATTTTACAAGAATAAGGTTTGTAAGTCCAAGCGTTAATATCAAGGGCCTGGCGTATTGGTGTGACCTCCTTTGCTAGGCACTGCCTATGCAGTCTAGAGATTCTGGCCACTCTATTAAAGAATGAAGCAGGACTCCCCAGGATAGGAATTTAATATTTTGTTGGTTATTGTGTGGGTCTCTACCCACTGAGATAACACCCATGACCACATGAACACTTTCATATTCCACAGAGGTGTGCCCCGGGTGCATCCTTCCCCACACATGCCCCCACCACTGACACCCTTATTTTTTTTTTTCAATTTATTTTCAAAGAAATTTTAGGTTACAGAAAAGTCATGAAAATATAGGGGATTTCCATAAGCCATCCCTTCCCCCCTCACATTTTCCCCTATTAATAACATCTTACATGAGTGTGGCACATTTTTTACAATTGATGAACAAATATTGAAGCATTGCTACTAACCCTGGTCAATGGTTTACATTATGGTTTCCACTTCACCATACACTTTTATAGGTTTTGACAAAATGTATGCCATTCTATTGTTGATGGACTTATTTTTCCAGTTTTTAGCTCTAATAAAAAATACTGCTTATAAACATTCTTGTATATGTATTTGTTTCCACCTATGCATGATTTTCTCTAGAGTATATATCTAGGAATGTAGTTGATGAGTCATAGAATATGTGCATATTCAACTAGTCTTTCAGTGGATAAGTTTGGAAATTACAATCTGCCTCTTAACTCATCAAATTTAAATTTAATCAGCAAGTTTTACTTTCTCAAAGACAATAGAAGGACTTTGGAAGTTTAACTCCATTTACTTTGTTCTCCCCTAATTTATATGCTACTGTTATGTATTATGTATACATACATATAGATTTATACACATATATATGCACTTATATATTTATGGACATATTTACATGTGTGTGTATGTGTCTGTATAATAACATGACATTTGTATTATTTTATAGAGTCAACATTCATTTGAATTGACCCATGTTATTATTTTCTTTTTTCTTCATTTCTTTTTATAATGACTTTTTTTTCTTTTTAGGAGGTCCTGGGGATTGAACCTGGGACCTCTAACATGCAAAGCAAGTGCTCAACCATTGAGCTACACCAGCTCTGTTTCATTTCTTTTTAAAAAAGCTTCATGCTTTCTGTCTGTGTTCAATTTCTTTCTGCCAAAAGTATATCCTCCGGGATAATCTTTAATGAGCGTTTTCTATTGCAAAACTCTTTTCATTTACTGATATTATCTCTTATTTATTTTACCCTCCTTCTTAAGTGATATTTTTTTTGTCATTTAAAAGGTGATCTGGTGATTTTTTTTTTTTTTTTTTTGGTCTGTGATGAAGATTATCTCTTTTCTTTCTTGAGTTTCTATATGATTTGTCTATGTGTTGTTTTGCCCTCCCACTCCCCTTTTTGGAATCCATCCAATTTTTTTATCTTATTGATTAATGTCTTTTACCATTTCTTAAAAATTTCTGCTAGTTATCTTTTCAAATATTGCCTCAATGTCTTTTATTGTGTTTTTCATAGTGCTTTTTCACCATTGTGCTTCTTTCAATGTGATCTTTGTTTCTGTGATGTTTTGTTTTACTTTTTTCCTGAGTTGTGCCTGTTCACATTATATTCTCCCCTGTTGACTCACTGTCTCTTTGAGAGATTTATTTCTGCTTTGTGGCCTTTATAAATGTGGTGGCCTCAAGTACAAGTAATTAAAAAAAATTGTGGTGAAAATTTTGCTTCCAATATCTTCTGCTCCATGGCAACATCTTTCTGGTGAGTTTTTTTTTTTAATGTTAATAATTCTTGCTGCTCTTTCTGTCACTGTTTTCTTACAGATTTCTTCCTGCAATTTGGTGTGTATACATGGTATTTTCTGAGCTAACCCACATCAAGTTAGTATTTTTGATGTTTCCCACTCCTAATTCCACTCCCACTGCTGCAGGCAAGGGATATAGTTTTTGCTCTTTGGGGTGTGGTCCTCCATTTCAGGAAGTGTATTCTTGTTGGTGATTTTTGACTCCTGCAGTGGTTGGATTTTCATCACTGATATTTTTCATTGGTTTCCCTGTATCTCCTGTTCAAAACTTGGTTCATTTTGAAAGTCCTTACAAATAATTTGCAATTTAAGCAAAAATGGAGTTTATATTTCTGGTTTCAGTTTTTTTGGGGTAGACTTTGTATAGTTTCCAGGAGGAGAAAGAAATTCTTTATTGGAGGTTTATTTTTTCTTATACTTTATGATATAAATTACTTATCATTTTATTGGCTTTCATTTTAAAGTAATGTTACTAATTTCTCAAAGTAAATTGTAACTTTATTTTTAACAGCAAGCATCCTCTCCACACCAATCCTGTCATCCTCCCCATTGTTCTAAACTTTTATCATGGTTTTACTCCTCTAATTTAGGAGGACTGTAGTTTCTTTTTTCACCACACAAAGATTTCCATGGTAATGATTACTGGATTTCATTTTTGAGAGCTAATTCATTGTTGTAAATCACCAAAGAGTATGTAAATGACCACCAGAGTTAATTCTTTATGACTACAGATTTAGTGTTTTGCTAGATATACAATATTTTACAAGACAGAGTATTAACATATTAAGAAATATAAATTTTCTAGTAAAGATATTGACCACATAAGCTGAACAAATGCTTAATCTCTTGAAGATATCAAGAAGGAATTGTAATAATACTATGCTACTCACTTTTTTGGGAAGTGATTTTTTTTTTTTAAGTTTTAGATTACTTAAATGATACATAAAAAATATAAGGAATTCCCATATACACCACCCCTCTGCCTCCCACACTTTCCCCTATTAACAACATCTTTCATTAGTTTGGTACATTTGTTACAATTGATGAACACATTTTGAAGTATGGCTATAACCATGGATTACAGTTTCCGTTGTAGTTTACACTTTGTACCACACAATTTTATAAGATTTGACAAAATGTATAATGGCCTGTATCCATCATTGCAATGTCATGCAGGACAAATCTAATGTCCCCCAAACGCCCCCATGTTACACCTATTTTTCCCTCTCCCTTCCCTCAGAATCTCTGGTCAGCATTGCCTTTAGATCAATGACACAAATTCTTCTGTTGCTAGAAGAACTTTAGTCCAGAGTCACATTCTTCCTATATGTTTGCTCATTCCTCAGTCTTGAGGATTTGGGGATGGTAATGCCATCTCTGCTTCTTATTAAGAGGAGCCTTAGATCTCATTGGGCATTGTAGCCATTTGGCAATTTGATGTAATTATGAATTCCAAAAATATACTTGGATCATGCTTGTAAACTGATCTGTTAATCTGGGCATAATTAAGTTATGATTAGGCGTTGACTGGGCCACATCAGTAGGGCGTTGAGCCCCACCCCTTGGTGGGTGGAGGAATCGAATATAAAAGGCAAGGCAAAGGACAGAGGGAGCAGTTTTTGAGAAGCAGTTTTGATGTTGGAGTTTTGATGTTGGAGAAAAGGCCCCAGGAGAAGAGAAGCAAGCCGTTTGCCTGATAGTCTACAGCTGGCCTTGTGGAGGAAACAGAAGAGCTAAGCCCAGAGAGAAACGCAGCCCCGGGAAGAGAGGAACCCAAGAAGCCTGAACCCTGGCAATCATCGGCAGCTGTCTTGCTCCAAAACGTGACAATGGACTTTGGTGAGAGAAGAAACTTACACTTTATGGCCTGGTAACTGTGAACTTCTACCCCAAATAAATACCCTTTATAAAGACCAACCATTTTTGGTATTTCACATTAGTACCCCTTTGGCTGACTAATACAGGCATATAGCTGGAATTGTCTTACTTTCAGATGTAGATACTCTCTGCTTTTTGGGATGAGCGTTGTCCGTATCATCTTTTGTTAGTTGTTCTAGGTGTGTCTGATGAACTAGAGAGTTGGTGTTGCACCTCTGCTGAGATTCAGGGCTCAACTGGCATAAGAACAGACTGAAGATTTTAAGTCTCTGGGACATATATTTAATATTTATAGAGCTAATTATAGTTTCAAATAAAAGGGGCAGAAGAACCATGTGTAGGGAATTATAAATTATAAGTGAGTCTTTCTCTGTTCTATTGGGGAGCATATATTCCAAAGTAAGGCCCATTGACAGTGTGCCGATTTCCTGAGATTGTCTGCCCTACCTATAGTGTATAGTGTCTCAGGAGCCCCACTGTTTGAGGCACTGTTTAGTGTGGCAGTCAACGAGATCTTGCTGAGATGTGCATAAGCGTTAACTCTGGAATGACCTCCCAACTCACTTTGCAATCTCTTAGCCGTAAAAACTAATTTGTATTTAATATTTCCCCCTTTTGGTCAAGTCATGTCCCATGCCAGAGGGGAAGGTAGTACGTTTATATGCTGAGTTTGGCTTAGAGAGAGGCCACATTTGAGCAACAAGAAGGCTTTCAGGAGGTAACTCTTAGTCAATATATAATACTAGGCTAAGTTCCAATTTCATAAGCAAAGGTTCATAAGTACAACCTTCAATATCAAGGGCCTGGCATAATCATCTGTCCTCCTTCACTAGGCAGTGCTCATGTAGTTGTTGGATTCTTGCTGATCTATTAGGGAATGCCACTCACCTTTAAAGTGGGTAGTGTACCAGTTAAAACATGGACTATTTAAAAAAAAAAATTCTTGAAGACCAATGAATCCACTAGCCTTAATTTTGGATTTCAATCATCTATATAGATTTCATACTAAATTCTTGATATTTTTAATGAATAACTTAAAGTTTTTACTCATCAAAAGTATGGAATAGACTATTCAATTCCTCAATATAATTTAATTCATATCACATATATAGAGTGTGTGTTAGCATATATACAACACAAAACTTTCCATTTTAACCACTGTCATGTACGTGTGTAAAATTCAGTGATATTAAATACATTTATAATATTGCTTTACCATTGCCACATGATTAGTAAAACTTTTTCATCACTCCAAAAGAAATTCTGTCTATTATGTTTTAATTCCCCATTCTCTACACTCCCCCATCTTCTGTCCTTGGCTCTTAATAATATGTGGTCTACTTTCTGCCAGTATGAATTTGCTTATTCCAGCTATTTCATATCAGTGAAATCATATAACATTTGTCTTCTTGTGTCTATTATATTTCACTCAACATGATGTCTTCAAGGTTCATTCGTGTTCTCATATGTATCAGTACTTCATTCCTTTTAATGGAGGAACAATATTCCATTGTATGTATATACCATATTTTGTTTAACCAAAATTCATCTTTTGATTGGCAAACATAAATTTACCTGGGTTCCTTCTACCTTTTGGCTATGCAGATTTGAACATAGGTGTACTAGTAACTGTTTGAGCCCCTGTTTTCAATTCTTTTGGGTAAATACCTAGATTATATGTAAATACCTAAATTGTATGGTAATTCTGTTTACCATTCTGAGGAATTATCAAACTGTTTTTCACAATGGCTGTAACATTTTACATCCCCACCTACAATGTATGAAGATTCTAATTACTCCACATCCTTGCCAATCTTTGCTATTTCCCTTTTTAAAATTTTAAACCTTTTTTTTTTGGTAAAATGAAACACAAATACAGAAAACCACGTAAAACAAATGTATAGCTTAGTGATGATTATAAGGTGAGCATCCTTGTAACCACCACCCAGACAAGAGAAAGAGCTTTCCACCTGCCTCACAAGTCCTTTCATGTATTCTGTCAATTAACCATTATCCTGATTTTTTACGGTAATCAACCACCTTATATTTCTTTATGGCTCTTCACGTATGTTGGCATTCCTTCACATTATAGTTTAGTTTTGCCCATTTTTAAGCAACTTGATATAATTTTTAAGTCTTTTTTAATTTACAGCTTCCCCCTCCATCTCTTTCCATTAAAAAAATGTATTGAAGTATACCATTCATATAGGGACATACATAAACAATAAATGTATAATAAAAGTTGTAAACTTACAAAACAAACATGTGTAATATCCTACAGGGTTCCCATATATCATTCTACCACCAATACCTTGCACTGTTGGGAAACTTTTGTAACAAATTATGAAAGATCATTGTCAAAGTATTACTGTTAACTTTAGTCTATACATTACATATGGTGTATTTTTCCCTCAATATACCTATCTTTTTTGTTCATAAAACATACAATTCATCTGAAGTGTACAATCAATGACAGATGGTATTTAAAAAAAATAATAGCAATTCTATTGGATGTGAAGAGGTATCTCTTGGTGGTTTTGATTTGCATTTACTTAATGGCTAATGATTTTGAGCCTTTTTAATGTGGTTATTAGCAATTTAAAAATCGTCTTTGGAGAAATGTCTATGCAAGTCCTTTGCCCATTTTTGATTGGGTTGTTTGTCCTTTTACTGTTGAGTTTCAGCAGTTCTCTCTATATTCTGGGTATTAAAGCCACATAGTATAGTGTTTTTGAGTATATCTCTTTGTACAGCTTTTTTAGTGATTGGCTTGTTGTTACATTATATATGCATAACATCATGGTCTTTCAGTGTTGTCATTTTGCCAGTTTGAGTAAAGTATAGAACCGTTAATTCCTTTTACGTAACTTTTCACTCTGACATTTGTAAGATAATTGTCTTAGGTATTTCTGCTACATACCTTTAGGAACACATGAGGCAGTGTTATAATATTTGTTCCAACTGTCAAACAAAATTTAGATAACTCAAAAGGAGAAGGAAAGCCTATCATATTTACCTATATTTTTTGGTTACTGTGTTTTTCCTTTTTCCTGATGTGCCTTCTTTGGGTATTTCCTTTTATGTTTAGAGAAGTTGCTTTAGTCATTTTTAAGGGATGGTTTGCTGGTAATATTCTCTTAGTTTACCTCCCCTGAGAGTGTCTTATTTCACCTTCATTTCTGAAGGGTATTCTCTTCTCTTCTCATTTTTTCTTTTCTATTTTTCTATTATTTTATTTTTTCTTCTCTACCCTCTCTTTCCTTTCCATTCCCTTGAAAAATATTGAGCCACTTTGATCTGGCCTTCATGGTTTCTGATGAGAAATTCACTGTCATGTGAACTGATTTTCCCCTATAGGTAAGTTGTCGTTTTTCTCTGACTGCTTTCAAGATTTTTTATTTTTCTGTAGTTTTCAGACATTTAAGTATGATGTGTGTTGGTGTGGATTTCTTTGCATTTATCCTGCTTGGGGTTCTATCAGCTTATTGAATCTGTAGTTTTATGTCTTTACAAATTTGGGGACGTCTTGGCCCATTTCTTTGAGTACTTTTTCATCCCCATCCTCCTATTGAGCTATAATGACACAAGTATTAGATCTTTTCTTATAGTCCCATAGATCCTTGAGATTCTGCTCATTTTTGTTCACTTAGTTTTCTCTCTGTTGTTTGGACTGGAGAATTCCTAGTGTTCTTTTTCCCATTTCACTGAGCAGGATAATTCCAATGTCCCGAAAATGCTCCCATATACACCTATTCTTCCCTTCCCCTCCCCTCAGAATCTCTGGTAACCACTGCCTTTATATCATTGATAAAAGTACTTCCATTGCTAGAATAATAAGTCTATAAAAGAATAATAATAAGTCTACTTTAGTCCATTGTTCATTCCCCAATACTGAGGATTTTGGGGTGGTGATGCATACTCTCTTTCTAATTGAGAAGAGGCTTATATCCCATGGAGCAGATGGATTGAAACATCTTGCTTGCAATTGCAGACACTCTCTGTTCCTTGGGATGGGCGCTGTCCATCATCATCTCATTGTTAGTTGTCCTGAGTTAGTGCAATGAACTGGAGAGTAGGTGTTGCAACACTGCTGAGATTCCTTAGATTGAGTTTTAAATTTTGGTTATTGTGGTTTTTCATTCTAAAATATCCATTTGGTTGTTTTTTATACCTTCTATTTCTTTGCTGAGACTCTGTATTTCTTTGGTAAGGGTTCCTATTTTTTCCATTTGTCTCAAGAGTGTACTTTCTCATTGAAACATTTAAAAAAAATCATGGATGCTTTAAATCTTTGTCAAATACTTCTAAGATTTCTGTCAGTTTGGTTTTGGCATCTACTGTTAGTCTTTTCATTCAGTTTGAGTTTTTTTTTTTTTTTTTTTTTTTCTTCTTGGTATGTATGGTTTTCTCTTGAAACCTAGAAATTTTCTATTTATGTTATAAGACAGAATCTTATTTTAAATTCTATTTTAGAGGTTCTGAGGGATAGAAGAGGGAAGAATGGGTGTAATATGGGGGCATTTTTGGGGCATTGGAGTTGTCCTGCATGACACTGCATTGACGGATGCAGGCAATTGTATATTTTGTCATAACGTCCAAAATTTTGCAGGACAGGGTATAAACTATAATGTAAACTGTAATCCGTAGTTACAATATGTGTTCATCAATAGTAACAAATGTACCACACTAATGATGATAGTTGTTGATGTAGGAAAGTGTGAGTGGAAGGGATTGGGGCATATGGGAATCTTATATTCTTTATGTAACATTTATGTAATCTAAAGCTTTTTAAAAATAAAAAATATAATTTAAAAAATTCTATTTAGCTAGCTTTTTCTGACAACACTCTGGCAGGGAAAAGGGCGTTCTGCCTTATTACTGTAAGATGGAGGTAGAAGTTTATTTCCTCACTTGGCCTCTGTGACACTCAAGGCATGAGGGATTCTTTTTACAGCTGGTTAGGGATGGGAAATTTGATTCCATGTGGTCTTTACTGATACTGGAGTAGAGGGGAACCTCTTTACTTATAGGGATAAAAGTTCTGCTCCCTACTTGATCTTCTCTGCCACATCCACAGTGAGGGTGTTTGGGTGCCTTGCAAGGACAGAAATTTAAACTCTCCACTGATCCTTTGCTGGTGTGGTGGGGATGAAGCCAAAATTTTTGTCTGTGGTCTTTGCCTCGATCAGAGTGGTTATTGTCTAAAAGATTTATTTCTTACTATGCTGCCCCCTTTCTTATTCCTTTGGCTATAGAGGGAAGGCTTTCATTCAGGCTTGTTTTTTTTCTGTGCCCATTGACATTTTTGGATTGCCAGCTTTTTCAGTTCCAAGTTTGGGGTACATGAAACAAAGTGAAAGCCTGGGAATTCACCACCATGTAATTTTTGGGTCCTAGAGTCCCTAGGTAGTCTACCTATTTCTACAATCCAGTGTTTTCTGTCTGTTTTATATGTAAGCTTTGGTTTTAGTTTTACTTTGTGGAAAGTTTGGGGAATAATATGACTACTCAATCTTTCCAGAAGTATAAGTCTCCCTTAGTGCTAAATTTTAAAACACATTTTATTAATTACTTTTATGTCCCTCTTCCTAATACTGAGAAAGCCTGGAGCTGCTGCCCAAAGAATTGGACTTCATTTAAATCCAACTGCTACCTTACTTCTTCTTCACCCGCATCTTGGAATGAGAGCTAGAAGAGGTGCTCTGAGGCAGGAGCTCATCTGCTGGTGATCAACACCAAGGAAGAGCAGGTACTTTCTAATAGACAATAGAGTCTGGAGCACTGCCTTGTTTCTGCCCATCTCTCTTGGTTGAGGAGGAGATTTTTATTGTTCTGGGACATTGGTGCTGTGGCAGGAGGCTTTCAGTACAATAAATAGGAGTGCCTCCCTAAGCCTCTTTATTCCACACCTTCCAGCTTCAATAAATCTGATTTCCCTCAACAGCAATTGGGGCATTTAAAATCTACATGTGGGAGTGAGTGGAAGGATGAAAAGATTTCAGTGTGAAATATTGGTTTGCCATTTCAATATGTAAGTGTTTAATGAATTATTAACTACTTACACAGAGGGAGTATTAAGTGTGATGTAGAAATAAAACTGAATCACGAAGTCACTATAAATAATGAGAAATGAAGTTAAAGAATCCCTGAAATTATGAAAGGAGAATAATTAATTCTGCAGAAATGATCTTATATACAATGCTGAAGAATACCATCTCTGAGTAAAGAAAAAAGGGAAAGTGAGTCTGAGATGAGAATTCCTTATGATCATGGATATACCTGTCTCCCGTATGCAATGACCATCATGCTTGCAGGTGTTGTTTTTGATCCTGCCCTGCTCAGCCAGGGAAGACCTGCAATCCTGGGCCTGTGCCCCACGTGGCTGCTCCTGGCTGCTTTCTGGTCCTTCTCTTTTCCTCAAGGCTATATACAGCTCAGTACAACCAGAGTTCTCTAAGGGCTGTGACATATTTCTTTTCTTCCCTCAGGATTTCATCACCCAGAAGTTGCTGAAAGCATCTGCTTACTACATGGGGCTGTCAGACCCAGAGGGTAGGCACCATTGGCAATGGGTTGATCAGACACCATACAATGAAAGTGCCACGTGAGTACAGAATTGAGAAAGAAACCTGGGTCATGGACGTGCAGTGGTTTTAGGGTGTTTTAGCTCTCAAGTCAAAATAAAATAGCTCACTCTTTGTTTAAACTCTTGGGCACTGGATTAAATGATTTTATTTATTATCTCACTTAATCGTAAGAAGAATCCTATGAAGAACATATTATTTTTCTACCTGAAGAGATGAGGAAACTGAGGTTGGGTGGTCAGAGATTAGATAACTCAACTGAGTTCACCCAGTAGAGGCAACAATGGTTTTCAAGCCCTTGTTGACACCAAAAGCTGTGCTTTTATCCACTACATTTATGTTTCTATAACAAAAATTTATATCAATTAAGATCCTAAGCAATTATTAAGATTTAATATTTCTCATAAAACAAAATGCTAAATTCGGATAGCTTTATAAAATTCCATTTATGCGATTCTTAAAAAAATCTTAAGAGCTTTAGTACATTTTAGTTCATTACCCCTTTTGATCCTTATATAAACTGTGTGAAATATATAGGGCTGTTATTCTAGTCTCTTTTAAGATAGGAAAACTGAGAATCAGGGATATTAAATTACATTTCAAGATAATAAGGAGTAAGTACCATATCCAGACTTTTAAACTAGTTCTCCAAAAGTAGTACATAAAAAAGGAACAAATTATATTGATAGTTGGACCAGGAGGAAATTTTTTTTATTATTTAAGGAAGCCCTATGAGATTGGCAGTCCCATGATGACGGAACTTAGGATGGACAAATAGAAAGGAGCCTCTGGGATATTTGATGGAAAGATGTTCAATGCATCCTCTGTTGGTTAAGGTGACAGAATACTGGGTGATATGGCACAGTTTTCAAGAAAAGTGCTAGAGCTGTAGATGGAAGAGAAAATGTCCAAACATGAGGTTTATAAAAGGTGGCAGCAGGAGAAATGAGGAAGGGATTCTTTGGGCATATCTGACCTTGACTTGTATACTCCTACACTGTTCAACCCCAGCCTCCTCACTCTCCCTAACACTGTTTGAGGAAATACCCTTATCTTATCTTTCACTTTCAGGTTCTGGCATCAAGGTGAGCCCAATAATTTTGATGAAAAATGTGTTCTTCTAAATTTTGTTTTGAAACCAAGAAAATGGGGCTGGAATGATGTCATCTGTCATAAACCTCAATCTTCAATTTGCAAGATGAAGAAAATCTACTTATGAGTGGAATTTTCTCCCTGGATATGTAGTTGTTTTGGCATCCACCGTTAAAGAAATAGCTAATTGCCTTTTTATATTTGTATGTAAATCTTGTATAAGGAATGTGTGTAGAATTTCAGTAGGCTGTCACCTATTTTCCTTATGATAGGAGCAGTTCACATTCATTCATTTATAAAATAAATATTTATTGAACATTTTCCAATTTTCAGAGACTATATATAAGTTTTTTGTGGACACATGGGAAGACATGAGCCCCTTCTTCTAATTTCTGTATTATGACTTAGGAGTTAGTTACAGATATTATTATTTAATGTGTTTCTTCCTCCTGTCTTTTTCTTATGAGTTGATCAAAACCACAATAATCCCAACTATTACTTTCTGTTTCTTTCAGACACATTTATTACTTTTAACTGAAAGTATATTAAGTAACATTAGATGACAATAAATATCAATGTTCCTGTTTGGACCAGTAGATGTTTTGGACTTGTTAACATTCTCTGTTCAGTATTGGACTGGTATCCAATATCAGAGCAGAGACAAAGGGGATTAGAGATTGAAAATACAGATTTAGCATTAGAGAATAAGAATTAGAGGTCACTGATGTTGAGCTGACATGTAGAGTTTTATTCTTCAGGTATTCTCTTAATTTTTACTTTGGTTAGGTTTATAGGCTCTGTGTATAGAATTCTCAAAATGACCCCTGTTTTTTTTTTTTAATAATTTTTTTATTAAAGAAATTGTGGGTTTCCAGAACAACCATGCATAAAATACAGAATTGCGATAGCATATCTCACAACCAACATCTTGCATTGTATGGCATTTCTTACAATTGATGATAATGTTTTTAATAATTATACCATTTTGTTTTTTGCCATACTGGGACCAGAGATTGAACCCAGGACCTCGTATGTGGGAGGCCGGTGCTCAACCACAGAGCCACATCAGCATCCTTGAGTTGGCTTTTTCGTTTGTTTTGCTTGCTGTTTGTTTTTCTTTTTTTTTTTTAGGAGGCTTTGGGAATGGAACCCACGACCTCCCATGTGGGAGGTGGGGGCTCAATTGCTTGAGCCACATCTATTCCTTTTTTTAAAAATTTTTTTTATTTTTTTGAAAAAAGATATTTATATTACATAAAAGTTACTTAACAGATATAGGGTATGCCCATATGCCCTGCTCCCCACACTGCCCCCATTTGCCCCCATTAACAACATCCTTCATTAGTGTTGTACATTCATTGCAATTGATGAACACATTTTGGAGCATTGCCACTAAGCATGGATTATAGTTTACATGTAGTTTACACTCTCTTTCACAGAATTCTTTAGGTTGTGGCAAGATATATAATGGCCTGTATCTGTTATGCAATGTCATTCAGGACAATTCCCAAGTCCTGAAAATGCCCCCATATTTTACCTGTTTTCCCTCTCCCTGACCTCAGAACCCTCAATGACCTCTGCTTCCACATCAATGATATATGTTCTTCTATTGCTAAAATCACAATAAGTCTATAGTACAATACCAGTAAGTCCACTCTAGTCCATAGTTCATTCCCCAATCCTGAGGATTCTGGGATGGTGATGCCCACTCCATCTCTAATTGAGAAGGTCTTCAGTTTCATATGGCCAATGGATGGGACTCTCTTGCTTGCAGTTGTAGGATCTTTTGGTTCCTTGTTATGGTGGTTGTCCATCATCACCTCCTTGTTAGTTGTCCTGGGTGAGTCCAATGAAGTGAAGAGTAGGTGTTGCAACTCCACTGAGGCTAAGGCCTAGCTAGCACAAGGACAGTCCAAAGATTTAAGTATCTTGGATGTACACCTACCAACTCCAGCACCTGGTATAGGTTCAAATAGAAGGGACTGAAAATCCATGTATAGGGAAACCAAAACTAAGCCCAATTCTGTCACAAACCCCAAGTAGGGCCCACTGGCAAGGCACCAAACTCATGAGCTATCTCCCCTGACTATAGTGCCTGGGTGTCTCCAGAGCCCTCAGGAGCCAGTTATTTGGAGTAGTATCTAATTTGGCAGTCCATGAGATCTTGCTGAGATGTGCATAAGTGTAACCTCTGGAATGACCTCCCAACTCACTTTGAAGTCTCTTAGCCACATTAACTCATTTGTCTTTATCTTTTCCCCCTTTTGGTCAAGGTCTTTTTCCAGTTGCACTGCTAGTTGGTGCTTGGTATTAATCCCTCGGTGCCAGGGAGACTCATTCCCAGGAGTCATGTCCCGTGCTGGGCGGAAGTTATTGCATTCATATGTTGAGTTTGGCTTAGAGAGAGGCCACATTTAAGCAAGAAGAAGGCTCTCAGATGCTAATGCCTAGGCACCCTATAATACTAGGCTAAGTTTCAATTTCAAGAGTAAAGGTTAATAAGCACCTCTCATCAATATCAAGGGTCTGTCAATGGACCATCCTCCTTCACTAACCATTGCCTCTGTACTTGGGAGATTCTTGCCATTTTATCAGAGAAGGTGGCATGGACCTCCACAATGGGAATTCAATATTCTTTCAGTTATTGTATGAATCTCCACCCACCGTGACAATACCCATGAACATCTGGACACATTTATATGCCTTATATGTATACCCACATGAACCTCCTCCCATGTATCCCCCTTCACTGACATCCCACAAAAATTATCTTCCCCTGCCACAGTTGTAACCCTTCTGTGATCCAAAACTTCTTCAAAAATGAAGCTAATAAAATAGCCAAATACAATTAACAACAAAATGAATTAGTAATGATAGTTTTAAAAATAGGAAATAAAATACAAAAAATACAAAAAATAAAAAAAATTAGAATAATAAAAATAATGAAAAAATAAAAAAAATTTTTTTTGACATTTTACCTTTTATCACTATAAGATCTGTTGAAAATGTGCAGGTACATTTTCTTCCCTTTAATCCCCCAATGTCTTACTTTTTTCATTTTGTGTTCAAAGAAATTTAAGTCACAGCAAAGTCATGTACTGAATATAGGGAACTCCCATATATCCAACATCCTCCCCCTTTCCCCCCTTCCTCTATGAATAACATTTTATATGTGGATGGTACATTTGTTACACCTGATGTACAAATATTGAAACATATCTACCAACTATGATCAGTGATTTACATTATGGTTTGCATTTTGGACCATACACTTTTATAAATTTTGAAGAAACCTAACATGGTCTGTATCCATCATTACGAAAGCATGTAGAGCACATCTGTATTAGTGAGGGTTCTCTCAGGAAACAGAATCAACAGGAGATATCTGTCAATAATATGAGATTTTAAAAGAGTCTCTCATGTGAGCATGGGGATGCACAAGTCCAGGTTCTGCAGGCAGGCTGCAAACCAGGGGCTTTATGAACGTCCAATGAAAGGTCCTTGATGAGCTTCTGGGAGAAATTGGCTGTTCAAAGTCGAACTGGGAAATTCTCTCTGAATGTTGAAATCACTTCTCCTTTTAAGGCATTCAACTGATTGGATAAAAGCGTCACACATTGCTGATGCAATCTCCTTGATTGATGCAGATGTAACCAGCCATCCATGCAGTAAACTCACTGGTGATCGAATTCCATAAATGCTCTTGTATTACAATTAGCCCAGTGCTTGCTGGACCAAACACCTGGACACAATTACCTGGCCGAGTTGACACATTAGTCTAACCAACATAGTCAACCCCTTGTCAACTTGGCAACCATACACATTACCCTAAACCATACTTAGTCTCTAAGTAAAAACAATAACAGGCAAACATACATATATATTTCTGCCTAACAATGTTTAACTCCCCTGCGAACAACTGGAAATGCATTAATTCCCTACAGAATAGGATGCAAGTCCTTGGGTAATATTCACTCTTAAACTTGACATCCTTAAATATTATGACATGAAATTAATACAACATTTCATATGATAGGGGTAAAGGTTGGGGAAGAAAATGAAGAAATTCGTTTTGTGTACATATACAATCATACTCATAACGAAACAAGGAAGAAGGGCTCATGACTATTACAGTCCTCATTTCTGTAACTGGTCACGTGGTCGAAGTTCATATTTATCACTACCTTTTTCCACTACCCATTCCATGTTCCCGTTACCTTCAGCAAGCACTTCAGCTGGCTGTGGTTCTTTGCCTGGTGGGGTGACCCAAACTTTCATTCCCAAAGATTCTGGGCCATTGTTAGCCCTGCTTGAATTGATTTGTTGCAATTTTCCATTGACTTTAATCACAGGGCATGGCAGTACTTGGAGATGCCCTAGAGGATCTCTTGTATTCCAGGCAAACTCTTCTTTACTCCCATTATGTAGACGTAGTCCTATTTCCCCTTGATAGTCAGGATCAATCACCCCAGCCAGTACAGTAATTCCCTTCTTTGCCTGTTGATTCACAGGTAAGAGGAGCCCAAAGTGTCCAGGTGGCAGTCTTAACTTCCAGTTCAATGGAATCATTGTTGTGTTCCCTGGTGGCAGAACTCCTTCTTTTGGGACTAAAACCTGGACAGGAAGCAAAAAATTTCCTAGTGGGTCACTAAGGTAATAGTGAGTAGTGCCACTCCCATTTCCACCCCTTGATTCCTGGACCCATGAATCCTGGTTATTGGAGAACCAGCACCATAGAGAGGATGCTGATTTAGAGCATACACAGCCTCCTGGAGAACATTGCCCCAGCCCTGCCAGGTATTGCCACCTAGTTGGCACCATAACTGAGTCCTCAAAAGGCCATTCCACCGTTCTATTAATCTAGCTGCTTCAGGGTGATGGGGAACATGGTAAGACCAGTGAATTCCAAGGACATAGGCCCATTCCCACACATCATTTGCTGTGAAATGGGTTCCTTGATCAGAAGCAATGCTGTGTGGAATGCCATGGCGGTAGATAAGACATTCGGTAAGTACACGGATGGTAGTTTTGGAAGAAGCATTGCGTGTCAGAAATGCAAACCTATATCCAGAATCTATTCCAGTTAAAACAAATCACTGCCCCTTCCATGGTGGAAGTGGTCCAATGTAGTCAACCTGTCACCAGGTAGCAGGCTGGTCACCTTGAGGAATGGTGCCATATCGGGGGCTGAGTGTGGGTCTCTGCTGCTAGCAGATTGGGCATTCAGCAGTGGCTGTAGCCAAGTCAGCCTTGGTGAGGGGAAGCCCATGTTGCTGAGCCCATGAATAACCTCCATCCCTACCTCTATGGCCACTTTGTTCATGAGCCCATTGGGCAATGGCAGGAGTGGCTGGGGAAAGAGGTTGAGGGTTAACCACAGAGCAAGTCAACTTTTCCAATTGATTATTAAACTCTACCTCTGCTGAAGTCATCCGCTGGTGAACATTCACATGGGACATAAATATGTTCATGTTTTTTGCCCACTCAGAAAGGTCTATCCACATACCTCTTCCCCAGACCTCCTTGTCACCAATTTTCCAATCATGTTCCTTCCAAGTCCCTGACCATTCAGCCAAACCATTGGCAACAGCCCATGAATCAATGTACAAATGCACCTCTGGTCATTTCTTCTTCCAAGGAAAATGAAAAACTAGGTGTACTCCTTGAAGTTCTGCCCACTGGGGGGATTTGCCCTTCCCGCTATCTTTCAAGGGTGTCCCAGAAAAGGGCTGCAGTGCTGCAGCTGTCCACTTTCAGGTGGTATCTGCATATTGTGCAGAACCATCTGTAAACCAGGCCCAACTTTTCTCATCCTCAGTCAATTGATTGTAAGGGACTCTCCAAGAGGCCAAAGCTGTGGGCTGGGAAAGGGAAGGTAACATGGCAGGGGTGGTGACCATGGGTATTTGGGCTACTTCCTCATGTAACTTACTTGTGCCTTCAGTAACTGCTTGAGCCCTATCTCGTACATACCACTTCTATTTTATTATGGAGTGCTGCTGTGAATGCCCAACTTTATGGTTTGGTGGGTCAGACAATACCCAGCTCATGATAGCAACTCAGGTCTCATGATAACTTGGTGGCCTATGGTTAAGCATTCAGTCTCTACTAAAGCCCAGTAGCAATCCAAAAGCTGCTTTTCAAAAGGGGAGTAGTTATCTGCAGAGGATGGCAAGGCTTTGCTCCAAAATCCTAAGGGTCTGCATTGTGATTCCAATTCCATTACAGCCCTCCATACAATAATATCTGGACTGCAGAGAAGAGCAACCACAGAGCTCTTCAGTGAAGATGGAGATAGTATTACAAAGTTATTCCTCACAGTCCTGGTTAAAGGTGTGCCCTCTGGACATTCCTGGGGTGGGTACGCAGGTCTCAAATGGTAAATCCATTCTAGCATTCCAATATCTCTAAGCCTTTGAATCCCCTTGTCTACTGTATACCAGGGCAAATCAGGCATCTCAACATCAAGCATGATAGGCCATCATTTGGTCCATGCTTCAGTCAGCCACCCAAACAAACTGTTAGAGCCCTTTCTAACCCCTCAAGCTACAGTGTTGAATCCAGAATTTCTGCTTAGTGGGCCCATGGCAATAAATTCAGCCTGATCCAACTTTATATTCCTTCCACCATTATCCCATACCCTTAGTATTCATTCCCACACATATTCCCCTGATTTCTGTCTATATAAGTTGGAAAACTCATGCAGTTCTTTCAGAGTATAGCATACTTCCTCATGGGTCACACTTTGTATTTCACCTTTGGGGACTTGTGATTTTAGTCTAGTAATGGGTCTCAAAGACAAGAGGGGTGGGGGGTGTGGGTAAGGAGAAGGATTAAAGATGTCTTGCAGGCTACTGACCTCAGGGCATTCCTTTGAATTTTCTTCTGGTGAGACAGGATTAATCTCTTCAGGCAGGGTTGGAAGGTAGATTCCTCAGGGCAGACTGGAAGTTGGGCAGTGCATGCTGGAGTTAGGCTGGTACCTGCCTCATGGCTGGGAGAAGGTCCAGACTCCCTGGGGCAGGCCAGAGGCTGGGCAGTGCAGACTTCCATTTGGCTGGTACCTACCTCAGGGCTGGAAGGAGGTCAGGACTCCCTGGGGCAGGCTGGAGGCTGGATGATACAAGGTTGACAAGGTGTGGTCTCCACAGGGCAGGCCATTGCAGGTTTATCTGGTAAAGTCTCAGCAGAATTTAGGGTTCCAATGTCCCCACTAATATTATCATCACCCCATATGTCTTCATCCCAATCCTTGGGGTTCCACTCCTTTCCAATCAATGCTTTCACTTTAATTGCAGAAACCCTGTGAGGTTGAGATTTTAGTTTCCTCTGTAATTCTACTCGTACAATGAGAGTCTGGGTTTGATTCTCAGATATCTCAAGTCTGTGGCTAGAGGAGACAAGATTTTCTTTCAAGGCACATGTAGAAAGTTTCATGTCTTTCATGCAGCATTTAAGTTTCAAATTTGAAGACTTTAGCTCATCTCTTTCTTTTGTAACTGTATCCAGAGTATCTAGGAGGAGCCAGCCAGCATCATTATACTTTTTGGCTCCACAAAATTCTGTTAAGGTGTTGAAAACACTCTCACCCAGATCCTTGCTTCTTATAAGCATGGAAGTTGGGGAATCCAGTGATGCTATTTTGCGAATCTCTATTGCCAGCTCATGCCATGGACTGTTAACAACCTCTTCATTATTGGAAAGGGAGTCATTAGCATCCTTGAGTCCAATTAGAATAGAGAGTCAATTACAAAACTCCCAGAACCACCTCAGACATCCCATGTTTAAGACTCTGTTCCTCAAGAACCACTCCCGGTACCAAGCTGTATTAGTGAGGTTCTCTCGGGAAGCAGAATCAAAAGGAGATATCTGTCAATAATACGAGATTTTAAGAGTCTGTCATGTGACCGTGGGGATGCACAAGTCCGGGTTCCGCAGGCAGGCTGCAAACCAGGGCCTCCGAATAAAGTCCGATGAAAGGTCCTTGATGAGTTTCTGGGAGAAGTTGGCTGTCCAAGGATGAACTGGGAAATTCTCTCTGAATGTTGAAATCACTACCCCTTTTAAGGCAGTCAACTGATTGGATAAAAGTGTCACCCATTGCTGATGCAATCTCCTTGATTGATGCAGATATAACCAGCCATCCATGCAGTAAACTCACTGGTGATCAAAGTCCATAGATGTTCTTGTATTACAATTAGCCCAGTGCTTGCTGGGCCAAACACCTGGACACAATTACCTGGTCGAGTTGACACATTAGCCTAACCATCACAACATCCATTGCACTCAAAATGTTGCCTGTTCCATCTATTCTTTTCCTCTGTCCCCCTCCCTTCAAGACTCACAGCAACCACCAGGCTTCAAACTTTGCAGGACCAGAGTCCTAGTTACTTGCAACAACACTTAGGGCTAGTCACACTATTCTATCCTCCCCAATTGAACACCACCCATGCTCTCACGGGACTCCTGCTCCTCTATTTGAGACTATAGCGGGCCTCCCCAGGATGGGAGTCCAGCACCTTCCCGCTCATTATGGGGGTCTGCACCCACTGATATAACACACTATGTCAAGATGAACATTCACGCTCTCCCTAGAAGCCTGCCCCTGGTGTTCCCTGTTCCGAATGCCCCCCACCTCCAATGCCCTAAACCAGTAACCCTACCTTGCCTAATGAGAGTATTCCCAACATTGCATACCAACCAATCCTGCGTGTTCATCTGCTCCCTCCACCAACCCTCCCCCCAGTTCCATGGACAGTCCAATCCCTGCTTCCCCCCACTCCCTTCAAATACCTGCACTGCTTAACCCAATAATATCACTGCACCACTGTCGTGTTCTTCCACTGCATAACTACACACTTCCACCTTGTCATAGATTTAGTCTTATGGGCATTGGCTCATAGCCTTCTTCTCCCTTTCTGTTTCCTGAAAACCAATCTTCCAGACTCTAGCTCTGCGAGTCTGCTCAGTTTGCTTAATTCATATCAGTGAGGTCATGTCGTATTTGTCCTTCAGTGCCTGGATTGCTTCACTCAACATAAAGTCCTCAAGATTCATCCATGTTATCCTGTGTCTTAATACTGTATTCCTTCTTACAGCTGGGTCACTTGCCCATTTTTTAAATAGGTTGTTTGTCTTTTTATTTTTGAGGTGTAGAATTTCTTGATATATGCAGGATATTAGGCCCCTATCAGATATATGGTTACCAAATATTTTCTCCCATTGAGTAGACTGCCTTTTCACTTTCTTGACAAACATCTTTGTAGTGCAAAAGTTTTTCATTTTGAGGAGGTCCCATTTATCTATTTTTTCTTTCACTGCTTGTGCTTTGGGTGTGGAGTTCATGAAACCATTTCCTATTACAAGATCCTGTAGATTCTTCCCTACATTATCTTCCAAGATCTTTATGGTCTTCATTCTTATATTTAGATCTTTGATCCATCTTGAGTTAATTTTTGTATAAGGTGTGAGATGGTGTTCCTCTCTCATTCTTTTGGATATGGTATTCAGTTCTCCAAGCACCATTTGTTGAAGAGGCCATTCTCACCCAGTTGAATGGGCTTGGTGGCCTTGTCGAATATCAGTTTATCTTGATTTGTCTTATTTGGTAGGTTAGCTTCTCTTTCTACTCTAGGGTTTTATTTTGTTGTTGTTTTTGTGTGTGTGTGTTTTCTCTGATTCTTCATTCCTCTTATTCTATTTCCTTGCTGTTGTCTGTTTTCCAGTTTTCTTTGGCTTCTTTATCTTTCTAGTTCCTTCCTCAGTGATGTAGAGCACTTTCCTGTTCTATATATATCCAAAGCAGCTCCTTCAGAGAGGTTCCTGCCCTTTCTCCACTGTTTTTCCTGAGAGAGTCGGTCTCTGCCTACCTACTTTAATGCCATTTTTCCAGATGTTCATCCAGTGACTTCTTAATATCCTGTATCTCTTTAGCCATATTTTCCTTCAACTTCTTGAATTGATTTGGGAGATTTCTTTGAATATCATTGAATAACTGTTTCAAATCTTGTGCTTTATCTGGCATCTTAATTCATTCTTTTGACTTGGCCATATCTTCCTGTTCCTTACTATGGCTTGTAATTTTTTACTGATGCCTAGGTATCTGATTATGATTGTGTGTTTACTTTGATGGTCACTTTCTCTCTCTTGCCAAGGATTAATTGTTGATTGACTTTGTGTTATGGTTCTGCTTTAACTCTTGGTTCAACTTATTCTAGATCTTTAAAATTGTCCATTTTTAACTGATCAAAGCAGTGCCAGGGACCCACTAATGGGGTGCAGACCATTTACCAAGGGCCTTGGGGAGGGGAACAGTAAAGACAGCAAAAAAGACTTTTTTTTTCTCCTGGGGTGCACTTTCCCAGCCTGCCAGCAGATGGTGTTCTTCATCAATCATTTCACCTCAGCCCCAGGGAGGAGTGTGATTACTCCAACACCCATTGGGTAGGTGGTGCCCAAACAATGTCCACAGGAATTCCCTGTCTAGACTGGCTAGGCAGAGCCAGGTCCCACAGTCAAAATGTAATGATCAGAAAAGACACTCAGCCCTCAGACTCACCCTCCCTTTTCCCTGGGAGGAAAAGTCACCACCTCACTCTGTATGAACAGCAGCCAGTCCCAGCCAGTAATGAGGGTGTTTGCCTCAAGGGTAGGCGATGGGCAGTGTTCCCAGCTGCAGATGAGATTTACTCATGGTTTTTTCCTTCGGCTTCTCCATTGGCCCATCCTGGTCCTATATGGATAGTGGATAGTAATCCCCTGACCTGCAAACTTCTAGAACAGTAATTTTGGGCAGTTTCTGTCTTTCCTCCTGCTCTTTATAGTAGAGAGTTGAGTTCTGTTTGTCTCTACACTGCCCCTAGATATTTTTTTATGAAAAATTTTACAAACAATTTTATTCCGTATTTTTTTCAGAGATAATTTTTTTCATGTGCCCCAATAAACTTCATTTATGGACAATGAAAATTGAATTTCATATAATTTTCATGCACCACCAACTATTTTTATTCTTTTGGTTTTTCTAACTATCTAAAAATGTAGAAACCATTCTTAGCTCAAGGGCCATACAAAAACAGGCAGAGTGTGGTGGTGGTGAATTTGACCTATGAGAAATATTTTGCTAATCCATCTCCCACTCCATTAGAAAGGATATAAATCTGAATCCAGCCTGCACAGATGCAGCCACATTGAACTATAGCTAAATTATAAGGGAATTTTTGCTTTGTCTGCAAGTGGGGGTATTTCTAATCTTCAATCATGTAAATACTGTTTCAAAGTCTTAGATGAATGAGGGAATAAAGTCTGTGATGAGGGAATTATTTTTAAATAAAGTACATTATATATAATTTTTGTACTAATATTTTTATGAAAAAATTTCTATTAATGGGTCCAAAGATTTCACCAGAATCTCAGATGGGTCATTTGCACACATTCCACTATCTGAATCCTCTGATATGGGATAAGAAAAGTTAAATCTTTTGGGGATACACAAATGAGATTTCAGTAATGATGAAAGAGCTTTTGCAGAGCAACCCTCCTACCAAGAGTAATAAGCAAGACAAAGGTAGTTCAAAGTACTAATGAGCTATCATGGCATTAAGGACTTGAGGTACATAAGCATAGGGACATTACCAGTGTGGATCCATGAACAATGTTCACTTCTTCCTCCCTCAATTTCTTGGCATAGGTAATCCCAGAATCTCGATGCAATTCAGGGACAAATGATAGTCCCTGAAATGATTTATAGAGATTTTCCCATCATTCCAGCAATAATAGAAGTTATAACATTAATAATGATCTGATAAATTGAAAATAAAGAGATGCTATACATATTGTACATCCAAGTCTGTAGTTTGAGACTATTTTATGCACATGTGTGCAGATCTAATTTCTAAGTCAAAATGCCTTCTAAGGCAGTGCTTGCCATCAAGTATTGATTTAAATGCCTTTATCTAAATTCCTAAAATAGGGAATAAAATTGACTCTACTTAGTTCAATCATAGAAACTAATTTTCAAAAGAACAAACCAAAGTGGTTTACTTGGAATGGGAATTTAAGTGGTTCAAATTGCTGATTCACCTCTCATGTCTGCTTTAAAATAGGTCAAGCCAAGATAGAACAATATTCACTTTGATTTCCTCTAACAGCACATACTTTATATTTTCTATCCCTATTAGCTATTTTCTTTTTATTGCTGATTTTTTTTTTTTTATCATTCCCTGGTCAGATTCAAATATCTTTTATTTGTTTGCACATCTGACCTGAGCCCACACTCCATTCTGCTTTTACTCTGTTTTGCTATTCCACCGATACATTTTTAAAAATATTTACATTAATTTATTCAATTATATAACAAATAATTGATTATAATATACAATAAAAAAATAAAAATAAAGCTTCACAGAGGTCTATATGACATTACCCATTTTTTGACACACTCACAAAAATATGCTTCTTTAAAAATATTATAATTATCCACCTATACATTTTTGTTTTATTTTATTTTGGTGTATCTTTTCTTTTTTGTTTTTGCTACTAAAATCACAAGTGTTTTTTTTTTTTTTTTTTTGGTTCCATATTGCTTTTTTAAAAATTTTTATTTAGAGAAGTGTTAGTTTACAGAAAAATCATGTAAAAAATACTGTGTTCCCATATACCCCCTATTTTTTAAATTTAAAAAAAATTTTATTATTTTGTTATTTTTTAAAAGATACTTAGATTACATAGATGTTACATAAAAAACATAGGGGATTTCCATATACCCCACTCCCTACCCCTCCCACAATTTTCCCAAATTAACAACATCCTTCATTAGTGTGGTACATTTGTTACAATTGATGAACACATTTTGGAGCATTGCCACTATGCATGGATTATAGTTTACATTGTAGTTTACTCTCTCTTCCACACAATTTTGTAAGTTATGACAAGATATACAATGGCTTGTATCTGTCATTGCAATGTCATTCAGGACAATTCCTAAGTCACAACAATGTCCCCATATTAAACCTGTTTTTCCCTCCACCTCCCCTCAGCACTTCCAGTGTACACTGTCTCCACATCAATGACAATAGTTCTTCCATTACTCAAATCACAATAAGTCTCTAGTAGAATACTAGTAAGTCTACTTTAGTCCATAGTTCATACCACAATCCTGAGGATTCTGGGATGGTGATGTCCACTCCACCTCTAATTGGGAGGTGGCTTAGATCCCATGGGGCAGATGGATGGGACTATCTTGCTTGCAGTTGCAGACATTCTCTGTTCCTTGGGATGGTCATTGTCCATCATCATCTTCTTATTAGTTGTTCTGGGTGGGTCCAATGAACTGGAAAGTATGTGTTGCAACTCTGTTGAAATTCAGAGCCCAGATGGTACATTGACAGCCCAAAGTTTTTGATCTCTTGGATGTACACCTCTCAAGTCTAGTGCTAGCTATAGTTCAAATAGCAAGGGCATAAGAGCCATGTGTGGGGAAAGCACAACTGAGTCCAACTCTGACACACTGGGGAGCATAAATTTCAAGGTAGGATCCACTGGCAGGGCACTAAACTCCTGAGCTGTCTGCCCTGCCTTGTGTCTGGATGTCTCAAGAGCCAGCAGGAACCCCACTATTTGAGGTAGTATTTACTTTGGCAGTCAATGAGATCCTGCTGAGATGTGCATAAGTGTAACTTCTGGGATGACCTCCTGACTCACTTTGAAGTCTCTTAGCTGTATGAACTCATTTGTCTTTACCTTATCCTTCTTTTGGTCAAGGTCTTTTTTCAGTTGCATTGCTAGTTGGTGCTTGAGCATAATCTCTCTTTGCCAGGAAGGCTCATCCCCAGGAGTCATGTCCCATGCTGAGGGGAAGGTAATGAATTTATATGCTGAGTTTGGCTTAGAAAGAGTCCACATTTCAGCAACAATGAAGCTATTAGGAGGTAACTCTTAGGCACCCTATAATACTAGGCTAAGTTTCCATTTCAAAACTAAAGGTTCATCAGTATCAAGGGCTCATCCATGGACCATCCTCCTACAGTCATCACTGCCCCTGTACATGGGGGATTCTTGCTGTTCCATTAGAGAATGTGGCAGAGCTCCCCAGGATGGGAATTTGATATTCTTTTGGCTATTGTATGAATCTCCACACACTATGATAATGCCCCATGAACATTTGAACACATTTATATGCCTTATATGTATGTCTCAGGTGAGCCTTCTACAATGTATCCCCCATCACTTATACTCTGCACCAGTGATCCTCCCTGCCATAGTTGTTAACCTTCTGTTATTCAAAACTTCTTCAAAAATGAAGCCAACAAAATAACCAAATACAATTAATAAAAAGTGAAATAATGATAGTTTTAAAATAAGAAATAAAAATTTCTTAAATATAAGAAATAAAATACAAAAAAATAAAAAAATGAAAAAAATTTGGAATAATAAAAAATAATGAAAAAAAATTAAAAAAATTGACATTGTCTTTTATCATTGTAGGATCTGTTGCCTTGTATGTACAGTGACATTTTCTTCCATTTTTTCCCCCAGTGTCTTATTTTTTCATTTTGCCTTCTTTATATTTAAAGGTCTGCTACTGTAATTTATGATCTTATACAGAACAGAGGAATGGAAAGAAGCAAAGATAATAGAGCACAGGGTTGGCAATGGTGAAGGCCAGAAAGCTATTAGGGAGCATGGATTGGAGACGGGCAAGGGAATAAACAGGTCTTTAAATTTCTTTGCCAAAAAATTAGAAGAAAACAAACAAACAAACAAACAAAGAATAAATTGCTCTGCCACATGTATCGCTTAGGAGATGTTTTCTTCTCCTGGACCACCAAGTTAGTCAGTTCTCAGGCTTGTGTATCTTTCATTTGTGAGGGGAACTGGCAGCAGATGGTGGTGTCTCAAAACCACTTCTTCCCCTTGTGATTTGTTGCATCTGACACTGGGAAATGTTTTCTGGGTGTTTACCTTATTTCTCAATGTCTATGTCATCATTAGTTATAACTATCATTTCACTTAAAAATCCTATCCAGTTCAATATTCATATTTCTATTATAGATTTTGTTGTGTTCAAGACCACCCATTTTAGTATGTGGTGATGACTGTGATGTCAATAGAGAGAAAGGTTCACATTCTGTACACTGTGTGTTAGTGAGGGTCCCCAAGCCCTGGTGTAAAGACATGGAATTCAGAAGGCCTGACTTATAATATACTACTTTAGGCTCCCCTTTCCCTATTCAGGGATATTACACAACATTACCAACCACAGCTCAATACTGGTTTTGATGCAATAAGGATGTTTCACTACCTTTGCAGATAGATTCCAGAATCTCCCATTTTGCAACCACATTCTTGGATAAAGTCCATGGGTCTTTATGTTATTTACTATATTAAGCCTTAATAACTAAACTGTATCCATTAAATCATATTTTTTATTACTTTCTAGGACACTGCTAAGTACATGTATTAAGACTTACATAAAACCCAAAATAAAGGTTGATTAAGAAGTACTTAATTTAATTAAAGCCTACAAATGGATTTCTTTTAGGGCATATACAAGGTTTTATTTTGCATGCAAGGATGAATAGGATTCAAAGAGAGAACTTTTTTTTTTTTTTTCAGGAAATGAACAAATGATCTGAATATTTTTGCCAAAGTTCTCATGAACAGTTTTTGGTATGTTTCTCAATATCCCCTTTTGTTTTCCAAATGTCTTTAAATTCACTGGAAAATTTAGTCCAACCCACAACTTCTTCTTTTGAGGTTCACTTTATATTGGATGCCTTTTAGCCTTATCAGAGTAAGTAGCAGTTTGTCTCTGAGCTCTGGCTTCTTTGAATGAAGCCAGCACCTGGGTAACTTCTTTAGTGAAAGAGATATAAGAAGTTCCTGGATCTTCTGAATGCAAGGAGCCCACATAATGATGCGAGAAGGACAGTCTCAGTTTGGAGGTGAGCATTCATTTTCTCAGTTCCAGAGAAGAAGGCAGTAGTGCATGATGAGGTACTGAGAGTGATCTGGAGAGAAGAGGCAGATTGAAAGAATAGAGATTTTACCAATATAGTAGAATCATAGGAAATTGAAAGAAAGAATCATGCCTCAAAGGTAGGCGCCCTGGAAATAATAAGAAACCAAATCGTAATGCAGTGATATAAGAAGTAGGAGACAAAAGTGATACTTTGAGAAAAAGAGGGAATCAATGGAAGAGTATAGTATTTATGAAGAAAGAATAAAAATATGGAAAGTAGTTGACTGAGCATGGGTTTTGCCAGATTTGTCTTGGATTTCAGAGCTACTACCTGGCCATTTGTTCTGAGGGAGTTTCTAAGCTGTCTTATAGTTAAAAAAAAATTACACTGAAGTTCTCTACCTGGCTTCTTCATTGCTCTAAGCTTCTTGGGGACTCTGGCCTCCTAGCCTCTGATAACTTGTATTTGTCTTGCTGATCTGACAGAGAGAAGAGTTTGGTGCTCTCAAGTGAGGCTCTGGTCTGTTGCTGTGATTTCCGTCACACTCCTCAGTACCTGTTTCATTGTAAGCTGTGTGGGTAAGTTCTACACTGAGTTGTCACTTCTCTTGATCCCTTTCTCCCTCATCTTCTACAACAATTCCCTGAAAATGTATGTTATTCTTTCCCCCCATCATATGCCAACTTTTACTTGGAATGCCATGCTTTTCTTGATTTCTTCTCCTCTCCTCCATTACCTCCTCTTCCTCCACGTTTTGACAACTGACTCTGCTTCCGGGTTTACTTTTCCTGGGTTTAGTAGCATTTTCCCCATTATAATCATGTCCTCCCATATACATGTGTGTTAGTTGTAGCCATCTTCTAAGACACTATCTACCAGTGCAAGGCTCACTAGTGATAACATGTTCTCTGGTCACAAAAGCCCTCTGTTGGGAGTCAAACTATGATTGATTTCATAATTGTAATACTGTAGTTAAGGGTCTTTGATTTTCAATACAAAATTGAAAGAATTCAAATGATATAATAGAGATGTAAGGGAACAAAACATTTCTTCCCCTTGTCATTAGCTTCCAAATAAATAACTGATTTTCATTTAGTGAGATGCCTCAAAGATCTTTTCTTCTCTTCCAAAGATTGGCTTCCTTATTTACTGATGATGATTAAAAATAGCTATTGAATAATCTGGAAGGAACTGAAAGTGACATCTACTGTCAAGTGGGCCATGTTTGTCATTCCCTCTTAGATGTAAATAAATCTCACAGTCTTTAGTAAAACCCAAATAATTTTCAATGAAGGTATAATATGTTTACTTTTTATAGTCAAGTGAAAGAGCAAAGAGATTTTAAGTATAGTTATTTCATTAGTCAGGGAGTAGCAGATATTCAGGTCCCCAAGACATAGACTAAGAGAAGGTAGAAAAAATTTACAGTATTGAAAAGTCACTAGTAGAAGATAAGAAAGAAATGACAGAAGAGTTAAGTCAAGATCCTAAAGGAGAACAGGTCTTGTGCAATATGCACTCCCATGAACACAAAAGTTAACTTTCGTTATGAGACTTCCATTTTGAGTCTCAAAATGTTTAAATTTTACTCTTGGTTGTTATTTACCCCATATGTTTTTCTGTAGTTACTAGTAGTCATAAATCTTTAGAAAATGTCAAAATAAGCATGGGATTGCTTCAGGGTTATTAGCACCAAGGAGAAGCAGATGGCTAGTGAGTCACCAATTATCTATTGATTACTTTGTGGCAATCTCCGTTCTAGCTGTTTGTGATTAATTGATGTAGAAGATAGAATCTCTGCCCTAGACATGCAATTTAAATTATACTGGAGAGAGAGCCAAAAAGAAATGTGTAGAAATATAAATAAACAAACAAGATAAATAAATAGAAACAAGCAATACTTCAGCCTGGTTTTCATTGGGATTGTATAGAAAAGAGTGGTGGAGGTTGGAGGTAAGCTGGCTTGGCATGGAGATATGGAACATAAGTATAGTTAAATGAATGGATACTAATCCTTCTTCTTTCTCAGCAACTTATCATTTTACATATGGCAAAACTAGCAAAAGGCTGTCTGAACTACACACGTATCATTCAAGTCTAACCTGCTTCAGCGAAGGGACAAGGGTGACAGGTAAGCTTTGCAATGCTCATGTAGATTTTCTCTCTTCTCAAAGAGAGATCGTGGTTGGCTTGAGATTGGTTTATTTTATTTTACTTTCAAAACAAAATCTCTGGTTATCTTCAAAATATCTCCAAAGTTACATGTTTGTACCAGTTTCCAGATTTGCCCGAAAACAATTCCTCTTCCAGCCTTCTTGATCTTAATATACAGTACCAACACATTTTTTTTCTCAAACCAGCTCTAGAAATTTTTCATAACAATTATTTTTTCATATTATCTTTACCTTCTATTAAATATATAATTCTTATTTTGATTTTTAAAGTTCACAGTTAAATATACCCATCTCCATTCTAAGTACCATCGTTATTACTCATCAATTTGGATCTTGGAATATAGCTCAGGATAAGTCTACCCCACTCCAAAATAGAGTCCTCGTACCTTCATAAATGGAGTGTTGGGTGAGTTGAATTCAGGATCATGGTCTGCCTTACCCTGTCTAGTGAAAAAAGCCAAAGTGAGAAATATGCATTTCTGTAATGGCCTTTTTGGCCTTAATCCTTCCAAGCAAAGAAATGAAACCCAAACTGATGTCAGAATCCTGTTATTTCATGAACTAAATAATTCACTAACTTCTCCCATTTTTCTCTACTCAGTTTCAGTGAGTGTTGATACATTTAGGTGTATGGGTAGAGCCAGAGTTCTTTCAATAGGACTGTGTTCTTTCAGATTAGTGGTATTTGAACTGTTTTTCTTGACAAATCCCAAAAAAGCTTTTGATTAACTCTGTACCCTCTTACACAATATGAATTGATATCTAAATTTTTAAAATCATATTATGGGGAGGCAGATGTGGCTCAAGTGATTGGGCTTCGATCTACCATGTGGGAGGACCTGGGTTCGATCCCCGGGGCCTCCTGGTTCGATCCCCGGGCCCTCTTGGTAAAGGCGTGCAGGCAAGCCAGGACTGTGAGGTGAGCCACACAGCAAGATGATGGCCCAAAAAAAGAGAGACGCAAGGGAGAGTCAAAGCGAGACGTGACAGAAACCAGACACTGAGGTGGCGCAAGTGACAGACAGGGTGCCTCTTTCCCACATTGGAGGTCTCTAGGATTGAATCCTGGTGAAGCCTAGAGGAGAAAAATGAGAAGAGAAGGAAAAAAAAAAAAAAAAAAAGAGAGAGAGAGAGAGAGAGAAACAGACACCAAAGATCACCCAGTGGATAGGCACAGATAGCAAGTGGGCGGGGGGAAGCCATATTATGGAGCAAAAGCTTTAATTTCTGGAGCATTATAAATTTTGACATTTAAAACACAAAACTGTTACATCTTGATCTCTGTTTTAATATATCTACCAGTGTCTAGATGTCATTAAAATGTGTTATCCAACATTATCCATTTTAAGAAAAACCCCTGAATAACATGTACTATTTAACAGTCAAATGTTTTACATTATTCCGTTTTCTCCTTGGGCTAGTATTTATGTTATACTTTTTCTATCTGCTCAAATATGTATATAAGTATATATTTAAAACTTCTCTTAACTCTGTACCATTAGGTTTTAAGTGTTATAAAACTTTCTTCCAGATTAACTTATATTTACCATTATTATCAGGACACAATTATTCAAAACATCAGTACCTTATTATACATTTTGATATATTATTACTAATAAATATAATTCTATTGGATAGCCTTCTCTTAATAAGAGGAACGGAGCTTTTAAAAAATGCAATTAGATGTATCTACTATTGAATAATAATGCTAGAATGAGAAAGGTTCAGCATCTATTCCTACTTTTCAATTTTGAGACACTTAAATCTTGTTCACTTAGATAAGTAGGTGAGAATGGAAGGAACTTTGTTAGAGAGCCACCACTTAAAAAAAAACAAAACTCTTTCAGTGTTATTTGCTAAAATCACACAGTAATTCTTATGTATTGAATCATGTCCCCCACAAAGACATGTTCAAGTCCTAACTCCAGTCCTGTGGATGCAAACTCATTAGAAAAGAGGACCTTTGAGGATGTTTTCAGTTAACACAAGGCCAGATTGAATTAGAGTGCATCATCTTCCAATATGACTGCAGTCTTTATAAGCAGAGGGAATGCGGACGTGGCAGCAGTGAGGTGGGGAGAAAGATATCCATGTGATGAAGGAAGAGTCTGAGTTATGGATTACTGGCAAGTCACCAGCAGAATGCTACGGACTTCAGAGAAAGCACAATCCTGTCAACACATTGAGCTTGGCCTTCCAGTCTCCCAAACTGTGAGACACTAAATTCCTGCTGTTTAAGTCAACTAGACTGTGTTACTTTGTTACAGCAACCTGGCAAACTAAGATAGTGATTTGTTATAAAAAATTATTTGTAATTGTCTGTTAACTGAGAATTTGATTAGGTCATTCTTTGATGTTGAAAGTAAAGTATAAGAAATAGAATAATTTGCAAAAGGTTTGTTATTTCTTCAAAGTAGTTATTTGTTTCCTCAATTTCAGGGAAGTACACCAAAAAAGGTTTAACAAGACTCATCAAATGACTATTAATATAACTGTTATTTTTCACACTTACAAAGTGCCTTGTTCAGCCCATTATTCTCAGAAGATATTGAGAAAATAAGATATTTTTAATATAAATTTACATTTTTGAAAAATGCTTTTATTTGATCACAGCTCTCAATATTTTTGTCAGCCTTGAAGCTGGAGATGTTGCATATTCAACTTATGTAAAATGTTTCCATGTAAGTTAATTGGCAAAGTCAATCCCCACTATTAAAACATGCAGCCAAATTAGACCAAATTAAACATGCTCATACATGCACTGAGGAATATTATGAAAACAGTCATTAATAAAGAACAGAATACATAGTTAAGAACCTTTCTAAAAGCATCCAATATTAAAATAATATAGATCTAGTATATTTTATTTATTTTATAATATTATGAAAAGAAGAATAACTCTGTAAACTGTTTTTTATCACTTAATATGTAATGATGTGACAACATAAAAAAACCTGAATGAAATAGAACCACATATAACAACCTGGGAGAATAATATGTTATTTGGAATGAAAAGCAAGGTCAAGAAGACCACATATACCTTGTAAAAACTCCAACCCCAACAAATCTAAACAACTTATTGTTTAGGCATACATATATATGTGCTAAAAGGATATATATAAAATCAAATATGCCATTGGATTTATACTTAACTAGCTATAGAGTTCTTTAATCCTATGAGAATGGCAAACTGGTGCTCTGAGGAGAAAGGAGAGAGGACTCGAGTGCTTGACCCTGTGTTAAAAAATAGTAATAAGTACATTTATTGGGCAATTATTCTATGTGAAGCAACTTTTAAAGTACTTTGCACTTCTCATGGGATTAAATTCTGCTATGAGGTTGGTAATATTATTTCCACTTTAAAGGTGAAATAACTGAGGCTCAAGGAGACTATGTAACTTGCTCAAGGGCATACATAATACATGGTGGAGCCAGAGTTCTAATGGAGTATGATTCCAATTTTCACAACCACTCTGTGAATAGGTATCATTTTCATTTAAAAAACCTGAGTCTCCATGGTTTGACCAAGATTATCATGCAGAACTGGGATTCCAGATTTACCTGTATTAGTCATTTAAAACTCCAAGAGGATTTGGTGTTTGTAGCATATAAGGGATAAGAAACAACAGCAGAAGACCCTCATAGGACTTCTCTTGTAAAAAATCAAGAGGGATTCTGCAGCTAAAACTCAGTAAATATTAAGGGCTTCTGTTAAAGAATGCTTATTTAAAGGTAATTCTGTGGCCCCAAATTATATAGTTTAGGAACTAGTAAATATAAGAGTTAGGAAACTCATCTTCAGAAAACAACCTCAGGACCTTAGGGATTTATGTGTATAGAATATACTTCTTCACTCTTATTTCTTTTATGTTGTAATCACTCTTCTCTTTATGCAACACAGAAAAAGTCTGGGGATGTTGCCCAAGTACTTGGAAGTCATTTGGTTCTAGCTGCTACTTCATTTCTACGGAAAATAACTTTTGGTCTAAAAGTGAGCAGAATTGCGTTGGGATGGGAGCTCATTTGGTCGTGATCAACACAGAAGCAGAGCAGGTAGTTTTAAAAACAGGAAAACTTATCTGTGTATTATGTGACTCCCTTGACCAGGAGTGTCCCTGTATTAGTCAGCCAAAGGGGTGCTGATGCAAAATACCAGAAATTGGTTGGTTTTTATAAAGGGTATTTATCTGAGGTAGAAGCTTACAGTTACCAGGCCGTAAAGCATAAGTTACTTCCCTCACCAAAGTCTATGGCCACGTGTTATGGCTACTGATGCCTGCCAGGGTTCAGATTTCCTGGGTTCCTCTCTTCCTGGGGCTTGTTTCTCTCTGGGCTCGGTTGCTCTGCTGTCTCCACAAGGCCAGGTGCAAACAGCTCTGGCCGTATCCCTCCCCGAGGCCTCTACCTGTTTTTAATGGAGACTCTCTCCTTCCTCATATATCTGCTTCTCTAAGTGTTTACTTCCTGGGCTCCAGGATCAAAACCCCAACTCTCTTCTCTGCCATGTAGTTTTCTCTGTGTCCGCGCCCACCACAGAGGTGGGAACTCAATGTCCTACTGACGTGACCTACTCAAAGCCCTAATCATAATTTAATCACGCCCAGGTACAGATCAGTTTACAAACATAATCCAATATCTATTTTTGGAATTCATAAACAATGTCAAACTGCCACAGTCCCTCTTCCCCTCTTCCTCTTCACCCCTTCCTCTCTGCCTACCCCTTCCTTCCCAACCTTGGAATATTGGTGTGAAGTCTGAGAATCTCAGGATAATACAAAGGAAATGCTCCTTAAGGCTGCAGGTTTGATGACTTCAAAATTAATTGTTTTTCCTCAATAAAATTACCTATAGGAAAACAATCTGGATGCATCAAATAGTTAATACAGAGGTCCAAATGGAAAAATGAGACTAATTATGTTTTAAGAAACAAATCACTTCAGTTAAAATCTAATGAGCTCTCCTTTATGTTTAACTTTTACAAGTAATTTACTGCTTTCTAGAGGAGGAATCGTTAGGGAAGGTGATAAATTTGACTTTTGAGCGCTATACTGCAATTTCACTGTGAATTGATCTAAGAATAAAGATAGAACACACCTGAACTTTGGAAAGCAAAAATGCTTGAACACACAAAAGTGGACTTATGTACATTTTAAAGCAATTCTGTCTCTTGGTAAAGAAAAGAAGGAAATTTGGTCTGAGATGGGAATTCATGGGTTAGGATTCCCTTTCACTCTGTAATTATGTTGGTGTTTTAGCATGTATTTCTTGGGCAGTGTCCCCTCATGCAGCTATTCCTAGTACCTTGCATTTTCTTTTCTCTTTAGAGCTATAAAGAACTCTTGCTTTGTTCATCCTGAAAATTCCAATGAGTCCTTCTTTTTCTTCATGTAGAATTTCATTGTCCAGCAGCTGAATGAATCCGTTTCTTATTTCCTGGGGCTCATAGACCCACAGGGGAATAGAAAATGGCAATGGATCGATCAGACACCGTTCCATGAAAATGTCAGGTGAGTGCAGACCTAGATTAATGAATGATAGTGTTTTGTTCAAATAGAAAATTTAGGGACATTTTCTTAGGAGCAACTATTAATATTAATAATTATAACGATGATAATAGGATCTAACATTTATTAAGTTCTTACCAAGTACTTTGTGCACACTATCTCATTTAATCCTCACAAAACTTTCTCTTTTTCAGAACCCATTTTACAGATGAAAAATTAACTACCCAAGGTCAATAAACTAGTGAGATGAGAAAGTGGGTCTCAGCCCCATGTCTATCTGATTCTAAAGATGGTGCCCTTAACTACTATATTATGCTGCCTTTAAACACAAGTAGATACTTCAATGAAATTCTTTTCTTAATTAATAAGATTTAAAATATCTAGACCAGAATGATTTCCATGTCTTGTAGGATAATTATAATATAATACTGTTTATCTGTGGCTTTTAAAAAATTAGAATTTATATTAATTATACATTACCTCATTTGATTCCACACAACCTTGTGAGCTACTTGGAGACTTCATTATGATTGCCATTTTATAGGTGAGAAATCTAATATCTGGGAAGATTCAATTACTTGCCTAAGATTAAAATGAGTGAGTAGCAAAATCAGGTCTTTCAATTCTAAAAATAACGTCCTACCCTACTCCACTCCCAAGCCCTACCAAACACTATTTTCCTTGGAAGCAGGGTAAGTTCTTATATCCAGATGCAGGTACCCTGAGACTCATTTAAGATAGCTCCATGAGAATAGAGAAACTTAGGAAGTGATAAGAATAGACAAATGTATGGAGGCAGTCTCTTTATTATGTGCAAGAATGGGAGTGTTCAATAACTTAGGTCAGGATAAAGTTCTACATAGAGGAGGAAGTAAGCTCAGATTCAAGGGAAGAGATCCAAAATTACACCATCTTATAGATATTTTGCCAAGAGAATGTTAGTGGATCAAGTGTAAACATGTGTGTCTGTACCTGAGGTTTTTGAGGAGGGCAGCTTGAAAATGGGGTATCAATTTTTGGGATGTTTTCTTACCCTGAAATCCAATTCTATTCAACCCCCAAACCTATGTAGTTTCTAACTGGTTACCATGCATTCATTGGAGAAATGTTTCTGCCCTTTGTTTCCCTTTAGATTCTGGCACCAAAATGAGCCCAATTTTTCTGCAGAGCAATGTGCTTCAATAGTTTTCTGGAGTCCTGGAAAATGGGGCTGGAATGATGTTTTCTGTGATTCTAAAAGGAATTCAATATGTGAGATGAAGAGGATTTATCTATGAGTGAACTTCATTCACCTACATCTTTAAAATGGGGATCTATTATAAAATGATAATTTCCTCTTGTAATTTACATACAATCTTTGTGTCATAGAGGTTCATGGAAATATTTGGATGCTTCTCTCCTTTCTGCTATCCCTCTTCCAGTTTTTCTCTTTTCCACTAATGATAGGATGAGCTCATCAGCCCTTTGTTCTCTTCTTCCCTTAGTTCTTCATTCTCTTCTCTCCTTTCGTTCTGACCATCTCCTCTTCACCGTGTTTGTAAAGAAGAATCTCCCATCCTAAAGAGCATAAATTGGTCGAGCACACAAAACCAGACATTGGGCAGAGGAGATAGACAGCAGTTCATTAGTCACAGCCCCAGGGAGGAGGACACCACATGCCACATAGGACCACACGGGATTGCACACAGGAACAGAGTGAACCAGCAGGGGCAGTGGGAGGCAGGCTTTGTAGTGACCAGGGGGTGGTATAACTCTTGTTTCCTTTAGGAGGATGTGATTGGCTTGCTTGAGTAATTTCGTGGGCTGGCAGGGAGATGGAAACCATTTAATTGAGGACCAGGTGAAGTGTAGCTGACCCAGTTGATAGGGGAACTAACCCATGGAGAGCCTTTCCTGTTGGTTGGGGCCCATATCTGGTGAGAGAAGGGGATCTGGTGAGAGAAGGGGATCTGGTGAGAGCAGGGGACCTCATGACTAGGCCTTTTGGGGAGCTGTGAGGCTCAAAGATGGCAAGGCAGCACATGGAATTTTAGGCCTTACAGTAAACTGCTCTTCACACTTCCTTCCACAAACATTCCTTGTGCTAGAAACTGTATTTTTTTGGGGGTGGGGGTGGGGGTGGGGCAGGTAGTTGTGAAGTGGTATTTAAATGTGTTTTTTCCCCCTTTATTAGAGAATTTGTGGGTTTACAGAACAATTGTGCAGAAAACACTGGATTTTCATATACCACACTACCACCAACACCTTGTATTCGTGTGGAACACTTGTTACAATTGATGATAGCATATTTTTATAATTGTACTATTAATTAAAGTCCATGGTTTAAGTTAGGATTCATGGTTTGTGTAGTGCAGTGGATTTAATTTTTTTAAAAATTCTGGTACTATGTATACAATCTAACATTTCCCCTTTTAATCATATTCAAATGTGATTAATTACATTCATAATGTTGTGCTACCATCACCACCATCCATTACTAAAACTGTATTATTTTGTTTGTAAGAAGACATACAAAGGAGGTCTCTTTTAGAAGTTATGACCTTTTACAAGAAAGCTCCTCAGTCAAGATAATGGTTGGGGCTGCAGTCATCTGAAGTCTTGACAAGAGCTAGATGGCTCGTTCACATGGCTTGCAAGCTGGTGCTGGCTATTGGTAGGAGTCCTTAGTGCCTCCACACATGGACCTCTCCAGAGGACTGCTTGAGTGTTCTCACAAATGGTGGCCTCCTTCCACCAGAGCAACAAGAGTACAGGCGGAAGCACTAATGTCTTTTACATAGCTTCTAGCCTTAGAAGTTACACACCACAACTACCACTGCATGCTGTTAGTCACATAGACCAAACCGGACATAATAAAGAAGGCAACTACACAAGGACATGGACACCAGAAAGTTAAAATCACTAGGAGCTATCTTGGAGGATGGCTACCACAGCAGTATTTATTTTAAAAAGACACAAAAATGTGTGCTGAGAAGAAAAACAATGACGAATTTTTCTACACTAACATTATGAACTTCTGTTCATCAAGACACCATAAAGAAAATGAAAAAAAAAAAAAAAAAAAAACCAAAAAAACCCAAAAAACTGAATTGGATATATAGATATTTAAACATCTATAACTGAAAGTATTAATATCAAGAATATATAAATAACACTCAGAAATCAATTAGAAAAAGACAAAAGATTGGGCAAAAGATTTGATCAAGCACTTCACAGAAGAAAAAATGCATATAGCAAATAGACATATTTTTATAAAGATGCATAACTTCACTTACAATTTTTTGAAAATGAGCATCAAGATTGCAATAATATAACATTTTATACCCATTTTAATGGAAAACTTTAAGAAATCAGACAATACTAAGATTTGGAGGAAATGCAGATTAATGGGATCCCAAACACTGCTGGCTTGAGTTTAAATGGGTACAACCACTTTTTGGAAAATAATTTGGATTATCTTGTAAAGTTGAACATTCCTGTGAACCATGACTGATTTATATTAGTCTGGTTTCCAAGTTCAAATCAGGATAATTCAAGGCGAGTTTAATGAAAAGAATATTTGCAAAGGTGAGACCATGGAAACCACAAGGATTAGTGCACAACCCTGGGGCTAGTAGCAGTAAGACTGTTATTACCACTGGTGAGGCTATTAGAATGTAGAAAGACAGTGGAATGTGGAGAGGTCCACAGTGTGAGGAGCTGTGACGTTTAGCCAAGGGCACCAGCCTGTGTTGACACTGAAGGAACAGAGCAAGAAGAAAAATACCCTGACCTCACTCTTCTTCCTTCTTCCTCTCACCATCTTAGTGCAGGTCTCCTTCTTGGCCAAACCCAACCAGAAGACAGAGGCACAGATGCCTCCTGGGTTAGAGAGCAGAAAGGAGAAAGGTGGAGAGAGGAAATGAAGGGGGGCAACTGGAAGTTATCCAGCACCCCAATGATAAATATTGTGCATGTATATCTGGAAATATGAACAATAATATTCACTGTAGTAGCAACAAAACTTGACTGAAACTATCCAAATGCCCATTAAGAATATATAAATAAGCTGATTTGTTCCTTCAGTAGAATATTATATAGCATTCAAAATGAATAGACTATAATAATTGATAACTACATTTAACAGCATGAATATATATTGGCAACATAATGTTGAGTGAAAAAATCAAGTCCTGGAAGATTACATATAGAATAATTCTCTATTTTAAAAAGCAAGTGAAGTTATAGAATATAAAGACATATACTGACTTGAAATCAATAACTTGTTATTGAAAACCTAGCATTCTGCACAAAAGTACCAACTGGGAACATAAACACACATTTATACGTGAAAATGTATAAAGTATAACACTTAATCCAACATCTCTAATTTCCTATAGTAAAATTAAAACATGATAAATATAAAGTGTCTATCAAGTAAATCTATTATGTTAAAACATAAAATGTTTAACACATTACTTCATGACTGCTAAATACTTAGTATGAGTTGTGATTTTTGTGTGAGTGCCTAACAGATTCTGGGATTCACATCTTTATTGACACTTTCTGATCTTTTAAAAAAGTTTATACATGATCCTTGCCATCTACAAACTATACTTGGAATTAAACTCAAAACATTTCCTGCACATAATCTTATTAAAAATATTGAATTGAGTTATTGGACAATAAATATACATTTTTCCTATATAAACATCACCCAACAAATGCTGTATTGAGAGAGTTCTAAGGTATATGAAATGTGGGTATTAAAACAAAGAAGTGTTCCCGTCACTGTAAATGTAATTAATGCCACAGAATTGTACACTTAAAATAATTAAAATGGGAAAAATATGGAAATCCTGTATTTTAGGCATGATTAACTTCTTTAATAAAAACAAATAAATAAAAACATGGACTGGATCACCCCAATAATTAATATGGCAAATTTTATGTTATCTATATTTTACCACAAGAAAAAAAATCATAATGAAAAAATACCCAGCAGGGGAGCAGGTGTAGCTCAGTGGTTGAGCTCCTGCTTTGCATGTACAAGGTCCTGGGTTCAATCCTGGTACCTCCTAAAACAAAACAAAACAAAACAAAACAAAACAAAACAACAACAAAAAGCACCTAACAACAATAAAAATGAGGTGTTCTGTGGGGAAAACTTTAACTAGGGAGACCTTCGGCACAGTATGCTTGTATTATTTAGGCATCTATATTGTGAATGTGAAAATGAATCAAGGGCTTGATAAGTGCAAAGTTCATTATAATGGTTACTTCAGATGGTAGGCAGGGGTTAGGACTGGAGGAGCACATAGGTACGTGGCAAGGAAGGTCCTAGCTTTTGGATTGGGCAGTGATGTTCAAGTAATAAAAATAAAGCAAAACAAAAGAAAAGAAAGCAAAATAATGTCAGGACGGTAGTATATCAGGAGTCTAAAATTATGGTTAATATTTTTTTGTGCTCCCAAAGTCCAAATATGAAAAATAATCAACTGGAGAGTTGGTGGACCTTTAGTGGTAGCTTTGAATTCAGGATCACATTGCAGTAGCTGTGATCCTCAGGTTCTTCTTGATCTTGAATTAGTCCAGACAACAAAATTAATCTGTTGGAAAATTGCTTTAGGCTTATTTAAGGAGGCTTTCGATCTGTTTTACTATATGATAAGCAAACAGTAATGAATAAATCTGCTCAGTGGGGACCTCTGGAGAGTATGCACATGGACAACAAGGATTCTCACATTCTGCAACTATTCTGAGAGGTCAAACCTCTTATTTCTTCCCCAAACTTCCTTGATATTTGTTCTCCAATGTTGTTTCTTCTAAGTCCCTGACGATCCCGCCATACCATCAGACACTGACCATGAATTGATGTAGATCCTTAACCCAAGACATCTTTTTTTTCTATAAAATTGAATCATAAGATACATAGTGTGAAGCTCCTTCCAGTGGGAAGATTTACATTTTTCACAGACTGATAGGACAACTTTTGAGTAGAGATATAAAGCTTCAGCAGTCCATCTTTAGCTGGTGCCAAATTTGAGCAGAGCCGCCTGTAAACAAAGCTCAGCCTTTTTTCCTTCTCCCTCCCCTTCCCTGCCCTCCTTGTCTTCCTCTGTCTTCTGCTGGTGGCTTACTTAGGTGCTTTGAATATGTAGAATGATGCCTATCTTCAGTTTTGGAAAATCCTCAGCCATCATTTCTTCATATATTGCTCCTTCCCTTTTTCTTTTTCTTCATTTTCTGAAAACCAATTTAATGTATAGTCAGATTTTCTCACCATTTTTGTCTTATTCCCTCTTCTATATTTTTTTTTCATTTTCTTCCTATGTTTCATTCTTTTTTTTTTTTTTTTTTTTAGTTAGGCCAGTAATTTATTAAGGTAGGGAGGGAAGAGAAATGGGAGAAAATAACATATCATGGGTTCCAGGTAGAGAAGAAGGGGCTGAAGAGTGATAAAGAGGGCCTATTTACAGGCTACAGTTCCTCATTATAGATGATAAACCCCCAGGTTTACTTGCATGTTTATCATGGCGGGGAGGGGGGAAGGTGAGAGTGGGGGAAAAGGCAAGAGAAGGGCAGTTTGGACTTTGCGCTTGCTTTTTGACCATTAATTATCCTGCCCCTTTTGCTAATGACAGAGGAGGAATAACAGCTGTTTGCTCTTTTGATTGATTACCCCACCCATCAGTCCCCAGGGAGGGCCCAATGATAAGGCCCCTGGAGAATATCTGGGGCTTCTCCTGGCTGCCAGAGAAATCTCTTTCCGATATGCTTCATTCTTGACAAATTTTCTCTGACATATCTTCTGGTTCTCTAACTTGCTCTTAAATTGCATCTGTTCTGTTATTAATCTCTCAATTGAGCTCTTAATTTCAATTATTGTGTAACTGTAATTTTAAATGACCTGTATGGTTATTTTTCACATGTTCTTTGCAACTTTTCCTAATTTTCATATCCCTTCTGAAATTCTCAAGCTTGGCTTTTATCTTACTGCACATAGTAAGCATACTTGTTTTACATCATATACTGGATAATTCCAATATCTGGAGTTTATTTTTGTTGTTTCTCATTCATGTTGAAATCATGTCTAATTATGCTTGTTTGTGTGTCAAACATTTTATTTGAGAGATTACTAAAATCTCGGATTGTCCTTGGCTTCAGATATGTGTCAGGGAAATCACACAGCTAAGATCATCTTAACTCATTTTATGGTTTCAGACTTTCCTGGGTCACCCATATGAATCTAGGCTGGGCTGTAGTCCTTGGCAGGCCTGGTTTATTTCTTCTTCACCTTACTCTTAGATACAGTCTTTCAGGTCCGAGCCTAAAGGTGAAGGGTGTTTCACTATTATTCCAAAATTTGAGAGACTCCAGATGCTGACTTTTGTTCTCCTATTTGTGAAAAACTATCACATATACCACCCAGACTCAGTAGCCTCGTCAAAGGGAAAAAGTCTGTTTCTAGCCAATGTGATCTTGGTCAAGAAATTTCACATTATGTGAGTAGCACTTTGAGATATTTTTAGCATTAAAAATACATTTCATTTGCCTTTTCTATTTATCTTCTTCTGGAGGGTTGGTCAATTTACTAAGTCTGCAATTCCTGGCTCTGGAAGTATAGACATCTTGATGTTTTCCTGGGACAAGAAGATATGAACCTTCTTGTAGTAGGATGAATAATGACTCCTCATAATGTCCATGTCCTAATCCCAGGAACTAGTGAATATGTTACATTGCATATGTTATGCTATGTTATGTTAAGTTACATATGGCAACAGGGACTTTGCATTCAGAAAATTCAGAAAATTTGAGATGGAGAGATTATCCTGGATTATCTGGGTATATCCAATATAATTGTTAGGCCTCAAAGCTGGGCCTTTGGGGATAACCAGAGATGTAGAGAAGAAAAACTTTAACACTAGAGTTAGGCAGAACTTACATTTATTATGTCTGTAGACAGGAGCCAAGGTTGGTCTAAAGTGACTCAGAGCTACTTCCTGTGCTGCAGTTTTACTCTTGCTTAAATACCTAAGTTACTACTTAGCATTTGCTTTGATTATGCATTAGCTTTTATGCATATAGATGAACACACATAGCTAGTTATATAATTGTATAATTAGTATGTTCAGGAAATCATGCTTGCACATACATTGTATGATCAAAAAAGGGGCAGATAAACTCCACCCCTGGGTGGGAATTTTACTATGTTAATTAAGCAAGTTGAAGTAAGGACAGTAAGGGGCTTCTTCTGTGCAGGTCCGGCCAACCGGTTGAGGCTGGTTTTCATACTTCATTGCTTCAACAGGATATTCTCGACCACAAAAAATGGAATTCGGCACCAAGAGAGAGTTGCATCTCATTACCTTCTAATTTACATATAATTCTTTCCTTTGTATGCTAGCAACAGGGAGAGAAACAAGTTACTTACAGGTATTCGGTCATCCTACATCCACCAATTCCCTCCTTCTAGTTTTTGGCAATATTCTTATCGCAGGGGAAAGAACGGAGCTCAGATCTTCTGTAACTACTTCCTGCTGACACTATAGGCATTGATCTCTTGGGAAACTATTGTAAGAGGGTGGTCTGAGGAGGAAAATATGGTCTGTTAGAGTGTGCAATTGCTTTTGAATAAAGAGTTGTATGCATGATACGAGGACTGGTGCAACCATCAAAAGAATTAAGATAAGTAACGAAGGGGAGCAGCCACTTGGTGAAGCCAAAGTGTCTCAGTTCTGAGACATTGGTTGACACCTGGCACCATAGCTGAAATAAAATCATGTTCATTGTCTGACTGAGTTGTTTGGGGAAGCCCAAACCTCAGGATGATTTCTTGGAGGAGGAACCTAGTTACCATGAAATGCTGTTTTGTGCAGAAGGGATGTTTCCACTCATTCTGAAAAGGTGTTTACAAATACTAAAATATACTTAAATGTGGTCTTATAATAATGTTTTGGGTGGCTCCTATTTCCCATGGGTTTAAGATTCCCAACCAGCAAGGCTGCATAGGCCAGCACCATGGCCAAGTGACCTAATTTTTCCAATTTTTATGGTTTGAGGTATAGGCAACAACAGATTATTATTACTTTCCCTTTGGGGCTGCAGGGTTACTGGTCCTTTAATTTATATCCTCATTGTTTGCATAGGTCTTGCTATTAGAATTTCAATTGGAGCAGGGGCCATAACCTGAGGTGCTGAATTGAAACAGGTTAAGGTTGGAGACAGTTTCGTAGGTCATTGCTGTAAAAATCCTCTATCACTTTTTATTTGCTCTCTTCAAAGGCTAGTTGTCCTTTCAATAAGACCTGCACCAGTGGGGTTATAAGACAGGCGGAAAATTTAAACAATATTCTGATTCATAGCTTAAGATGGCATGAGGTGACCAGTAAATGGAGTCTCTTGGTTACTGTAAATTTGGACTGGCACCCTGTAGAGGGCACTTACTTTTTTGGTAGCTAATAGCAGCTTGTTGTTTACAAGAGTTCTGTGGCAGTATCTGTAGCAGTGAAAGCATACCTTTGCAGAGGGCACTGATGTAATCCACTTGCCATCATGCTATTGGAGTCTTTGCTTGGCCAATATGTTCCATCCAGTGAGGTAATTGTTGTAGTCCTTGGAGTGAGCACGATGGAAATTCGTGGGTGATGTCCACCAGCTGCTGGCGAGTAACAGGTAGCTGGAACTGCTGCCACAGGGTCTGGTAGCCATGATGTCTGCTTTTCCCTTTGGAGTTACTCTGCTGCTTCTGGGGTTTCAACAGCACAGTTTCAGATTTTCATGAGGGTATCTGCCTCAGCATTCATGAGGGGGGTGTTAGAGGAGTGGGAAGGGATGTGGTAGACAGTTATCTGTCATCGCTGGCAGGTGTCTCAGGTGTGTTTCCACAGATTTCTCCTCCACAGAGAGCAGCCCATTGCAGTTCATTGTTCCTGCCTTCTTTCTAGTATTTGCAATTCACCCTTGGATAGGGATGGTAGTTTTCAGTGATTGGACAATATTGGGTTAATTCCTCTACTTGCAATGGGGCCTGGTATGTGGTACATAGTTGCTTTTTCAAGTGGCCACATCGTAATTTGGCCCCCTTCTACAACTGGGACCAAAACCTAAGGGGTATTTGCTTAGAATGTTGTCTTTGCCACAAACCCCACCCAAAGTTAATATTGGTGCCGACATCCTATTCACAGGGTAAGTTAGGGTCTACCCCCCTTAATGCTTGAGTCTGTGCTATTGCTCTCTACTTATTTAAAAGCAGCTTGCTGGGGGTCCTCCATTCCCATATACAACCTTTTCTGATTAACATATATATATATTTGAGCTAAAAGAGGGATGAAGGGTTTCCAGTACCCTTAACAACCCCCAAAAGGCCATTAATTGTTTTGGAGTTTGGACACGATAATATTAAAGTACAAAAAGCTATTTTGATAAAACAGATTCTCTGCTTTGTATTTTAACATAAGTGCTTATTTAATTTTTTGGGCCATTTGAATAGAGCTCTTTTAAGAATTTTTATTTGTTAATTTAATATTACCATCCAGAAGTATGAAAATATACACTGAACAAACAGACAAATACAAAAGAGTTAAGTCACAACAAGAGAAACATAAAGTTTACTAATTTGACTTATAATTCTTACTCCTTTGGTATGGTTGTTTCCAAGCTTTCCATCATTTCACATCTTTGGTTTTTTACTGCTTTTATAATCTTTGACTGGGGCTGAAGGGGACTTGCACAGCATTAACTCACAACTTTTTCGTTTCTTTATCTTGCCAAAACTCAAAGAAGATTTAAACATATGGGACTTTTTGCCCATTTTCTTGCTGTTTACAAAACAAGTTTAATTGCAATATAGTGTTAAAATGTAAAGACCCATTTTTTTTTGGCCAAATTTCTCCATCATTTAATCTATACCTAGGTTAAGCTTCATTACCAAGAAATAATTATGCTTCTGTAACCCAGATCCCCCAAATTTAGACCAACTTTTCAGGATGTGTCCTAGTGATGAGCACTCAGGTACTGATGCCTCATTCCCCATGGTGGGGGAGAGAGAGAGAGAGAGAGAGAGAGAGAGAGAGAGAGAGAGAGAGAG
>JAKSZT010054550.1:289588-309619 GCA_026826555.1 Tolypeutes matacus | reverse complement strand
GAGAGAGAGAGAGAGAGAGAGAGAGAGAGAGAGAGAGAGAGAGAGAGAGAGAACAGCCAAAACAAAGGCACAAAAGGCAGCAGGCTTCCCCTTTTAGGAAGCGAGGGAGTGGGATTCAAACCCACAAAACCTCTCCCACTACCACCAAACCTTCACTACCTTAGTGAAGGTAAACCAAATGCTAACTTGCAGTTAGCCAAAGCTGAAGAACAATGGCAAAACTGAAACCAAATGCTAATTATGGTCAGTCAGAAGTAAAAAACAACAACAGAAATAATAAAGAAATGAACTCAGCCACCAAGGGAAGAAGACGAACCAGTTCTCTGTCCTAACCTCCTGAGCTGATTCCATCAGTGGCTGGAAAGGAACTCTGCCCTGGGTAACCCCTGAGTCCTTGGGAAATCTCGAGTGGCCGCTGGAGTCCGGGATGCCCTGATGTGGACAACCCTGCCACAGTCCACCTTGGAAGCGTTTTCTGGTTACCATTTCTATTTATTTATGTTAGTCCCGGTGGAGTGGCCAATTTGTTAGGCCCCAAAGCTGGGTCTTTTGGGATAACCAGAGATGTAGAGAAAAAAAAACTTTAACATGAGAGTTAGGCAGAACTTACATTTATTATGTCTGCAGACAGGAGCCAAGGTCATTCTAAAGCAACTCAGACCCAACTCCCTGTGCCACAGTTTTACTCTTGCTTAAATACCTACTACTTAGCATATGCTTTGATTATGCATTAGCTTTTATGCATATAGATGAACACACAAACTAGTTATATAATTGTGTGATTAATATGTTCAGGAAATAATGTTTGCACATACATTGCATGATCAAAAAAGGGGCAGATAACTCTACCCCTGGGTGGGAATTTTACTATGTTAATTAAGCAAGTTGAAGTGAGGACAGCAAGGGGCTTCTTCTGTGCAGGTCCGGCCAACAGGTTGAAGCTGTTTTTCATACTTCATTGCTTCAACGGGATTTTCTCGACCACAAAAAATGGAATTTGGCACCAAGAGAGAGTTGCATCTCATTACCTTCTAATTTACATATAATTCTTTCCTTTGTATGTTAGCAACAGGGAAAGAAACAAGTTACTTTCAGGTATTCAGTCATCCTACATTCATCATAATCACAAATGTCCCTATAAGAGGGAGGCAGGAGGATTCGAGTTAGGGAAGGAGACGTGATGACAGAAGTAGGGATGAGAGGGAGTGAGAGAGAGTGATTTGAAGATGATATATTGTTGACTTTGAATATGAAGGGAGGGACCACAATTAAATACCGGTAACTTCTAGGAGCTGGAAAAGGCAAGGAAACAAATTCTCCTCTAGAGACTCCTGAAGGAATGCAGTCCTGCTGGCCCATTTAAACTTTTCACTGTAAGATAACAAAGTTGTGTTATTTAAAGCCTCTAATTTCATGGTAATTTGTTACAGAATCAACAAGAAACTAATATACTTCCTTTGAATTTTGGCTTGAGATGTAGTGAGCTTTTAGTCATAGATAAAAATTTTGCTGATTAAAAGGGTACTCATAGTAAGAGATTGGGAATGAAGAACAGATCAGAGATCAAAATACACATTTTTGTTTGCGACTGCTTCCTTCTTATTGAGGCAGGGAGCTGATTTCATAATTCATTTTCAACAAAGAGAAGTAAGCAAGAGCAGAGGAAGCAGCAGCTTGATAGATGTCTTCTCAAGTCATAATCTTCAGGAAAATTGCAGAAACTTTGGAGAAGGTAGAAAGCATAAGAAGGATTGTATGAGAAGAAAAGCACAAATAAAAAGATTTCTTCAGTGTGGCTAATCTTGAAGATATCATGTTGAGTAAAATAAGCCATACACAAAATGACAAATATTGAATAACCTCACTGATTTGAAACAATTAGAATAAGCAAACTCATGGAGTCAGAATCCAGAATATAGGTTGCCAGGGACAGGGAGGGAACAGGGAATGGGAAGTCAAGGCTTAAAATGTACAGGGCTCCTATTTGGAACAATGGAAATGTTTTGGTAATGGATGGGGTGATGGCAGCACAACATTGTGAACACAATTAACACTGAAATATATATCTGAATACGATTAAAAGGGGAAATTTTAGATTGTAAATATGGTTAACAGAATAAAACTTTTTGAAAAGTCCGTAGAACTACACTATACAGTGAACCCTAAGTTAAATCATGGACTTTAATTAATAGTACAATTATAAAAATGGGCTATCATCAATTGTCACAAATGTTCCACACGAATGCAAGGCATCGATGGTGGGTTGGTACATGGGAATCCTGTATTTTATGCACGATTGTTCTGTAAACCCACTTCTTTAGTAAAGAATAAAAAAGATTCCTGTGTCTGAATCTCGGAACAAAAGCATTTAAGAGTCACTAGGCTGAAGGGGCCATGTAGATAGGGACAATGTCCAGCCTAGTGATGTCTAAACTGGACACATGAACAAAGTGCACACTCTTGGCTCTCTTAGGATTTGGCACAGGCTATCTTGGCACTTTCCACTTGTAGTTGTAGAAGGTGACATGACTTGTCTTCTGTGGGAGAGAAGAGTTACAAGGTAGTTAAGATTGCATTTCTTCCAGCCCAGTGGGATGTAGATTCATATTAAAATTAAGTTAGTTTACAGACAATAGGAAGAAATTCAATGTTGTGCACCTAAGTGGACATAAATTCATAATTTTATGTCAAATTTATGATTCTAGAAGATTTTCCAGATGAAGTTCCAATTCAAACTCTTGAGCAAGGAAATATAATCTTCCCTCTAATCAGCAGACATATATCTTTTCTGAGCAATCATTTAAAGTTTGCTTTGCCTACTTGTAGCTTTCTCCAATTTTGATTCTGAACTCATCTCTACCTGTGTGGCAGCAGTAGTCACCCTTTAACACACTAGGTCCTAATTCTAGGTTCACCAGTGTTAAAATTCTCATGGTTCAAAGAGTCCTATGAAGATAATTATCATCTTTCATAAATATAAACTCTAGATTAGTGTCTTTTTATTTATTTATTTATTTATTTATTTAACAATTTATTGAAATATATCATTCATGCATGAGCACACACAAACTATAAGTGTTCAGTAAACATTGTGATCTTACAAAACAAACATGCATAGCATCACACAGGGCTCCCACACATCACCCCCCACAAACACCCTGCATTGTTGTGAAACATTTATTAACAAATCTTGAAAGAGCATCGTCAAAGTATTACTACTAACTATAGTTCGTATCTTCCTCCCCTATACATTTTTTTAAGGATTTATTTATTTATTTACTTTTATCCATTTTTACCCCCCCCATCCCCGTTCTTGCTGTTTCTGTGTCCATTCACTGGGCAACTCTCTGTGTCTATTTCCTGCCCTCTCTTCTCATCCTTCTCCTCCTGTCTTCAACGGGATTCGATCCCTGGAACCTCCGATGTGGGAGAGAGGCATCCTACTACTGCCTGCGCCACTTTAGTTCCTGGTTTATTGGTGCGTCTCGTCTTGGCTCTCCCTTGTGTCACTCTCCTGTTACATCGTCATCTTGCTGCGTGGCTCACGGGGCCTGGCAGCGCACCCGTACATGGGGCCTGGTGGCTTACCCACTGATGGGGCCTGGTGGCTCACATGCTTGCAGGGCCTGGTGGTGTACCTGTGCACGGGGCCTGACGGCTCACCCGCTCATGGGACCTGGTGGCGCACCATGCATGGAGCCTTCTATACTTTTCTTTCTTTAATTTTTACCAGGAGGTCCCAGGGGTTGAACCCAGGTCTCTCGATATGGGAGACGGACACCCAACCACCTGAGCCATATCCGTCCCCCTGCTATATCTCTTAAGGTTGACCAAAGATACCCAAAGTTACAGTCTTTTCCCATACAGGATGGTCATATAATAAAATCAGGCTTAGTTTATCACCAGCATTCCAAAACCCAGGCTTAGGGAGAAAACCTAGGTCTAGGGACACATGCATGGTTTCTAATATAGCGAATGTTTAGCCTGCCCTGATTATCACAAAATCAGGACAGCAAGAATATTTGCATTGTCTTTTTAAAAAATTAAATAATACCATTTTAATAGCATCAAGAACAACACAATACTTACAGATACATTTAACCAAACATGTACAAATCCTGTACATTGGAAACTATAAAATATTGCTGAAAGAAAACAAATGAGATCCAAATAATCAGAGAAATATCGCAGATTTATTAATTAGAGATCCCTACTTGAAGACTCCAAACTAGTATTTGGATTCAATACAATCCTTAGATTAGTGTCTCTAAACTTAAAGTGGGAGGTTTACAAAATAGTATGAATAGTATGAAAAGGACCACATGTTCAAGGTATAATTTAATGGAGGGATATATTACTAAAAATTTTTTTCCTCCTTCATGGAACATTACATAAATATCATAGATTTGCTATTATGAGACGCATTAAGGATTTCTCTTCTTTCCATTTTATAGTTCTCTGATTTTTGAAATGGATCTATTTCTAATATGCTAAAAAACAGGTAAGAACAATTTAAGCTATCTTATGTGAACTGGTAAAATCTTGCTTTAGACAACCTGAAACTTTCTTGGATGTTAAAGAAAAATCTCTCAGATTTAGTGTAACCCAAAGAAATGGCATCATCACCAAAATTAGCTCTGTTTTACTTTTTTAAGGTCAAATGCAAGAGAGAATTGAGTTTAAAGATGGGTAATTCATTAATCAAAGGGAAATAGCTTAGGAAACCCATATTTAGACTAAAAGAAATATAGCGCAATCAGATTGGGTTAAATCTTCACAAATAAGAAGAATGAATTAAAGGAGAGAAGAAATGAACCAATGAACTGAGAGAAATTTGTCTATGTTTTTATCAAAGAATAAAGAGGTAGATTTTATTGTAAGACATTGACGATATTTGAAAAATTTAAGATTTTCCTTTGCTATTTTGCCTTTTAATATATTATTGATTACTAGTGGTCAGAAATCTTCAGAAATGCTTAAAAGACCTGTGAAATTTCTTCAGGAATAATAAAATACAGAGAAGCAGGCAGTTAGGAAGTCAACAAATTTTTATTGAGTAATAATTATTACTATGTTCCTGATGCTAGGGAGACAGTGGGGGTACATAACAGAGTCCCGACTCTCAAATGTAGCTCTTACATCTCAGTGGGATGGACATTGAAAATGAAAAATATAATCCTAAAAATGAGTAAAACAATTTTTTATTAAGCTCTGAGACAACAAAATATTTTCTGCTGGGACACAGAGAAGAGTGAATAGATTCAGGAGGATTGGAGAGAATTGGCATTAAATAGATGAGAATCATGTGTCAATTTTAATCTTAAAACATATGAGAGAGAATAATGTGGGGAAGTAGGGGTAAATTGATCTGTGAGAGGGATGTGTTCTGGAGGTTTGTAGGAACATGAAGCTCTCTAGCCTGACAAAGACATAGTGAAATGTAAACAAACTAGTCCATCTTCCTTTTTCCGACTGACTCATCAAAACTCTGTATAATGGAAAATTGACAAAGGGTTTTTCTGACTTGTTTCTGAAATGCAATTCTACTGAAAAATAGCCCTTGCCATAAAGTAATCAAACTTCCTCTTCTAATGTACAAATTCCTATTCCACTTTGGCCTCCATTCTGAGTTCCAAAAGAATACCTGGTGCTTCCCTTGGAGATCTTAAGCATTTCAAACGTACCATGTTTTGCCAGCAAAACTCTGCCTTTTCTAGTATTTTCCTTTTCAGTAAATGGCTTCAACATATACCTAGTTACTTAAATTATAAATCTAAGAATCATTCTTAACAGTTTTCCAGTCTTCACTCCCTCATCTAATCCATTATCAAAACCTTCTTGTTAGGGTTTAATGGTAATAATTAGAAACACCTCTTTACTCTGAGTTCTGAACAAATTATGAATAGACAAAGGATTTCAAAAGGAATCAAAATATCATCCTCATTACTGGTAAAGCTGTATTGGAAATTGTGGGTTGGACTTGAAGCCAAAAAAGTATTTCTGATTACTGGCCCAACCCCAAGTCTAAAATGGAAACTTCTTTTGGGGAGAGTTGTAGCCTGTGTGTAGAGAAATGACTTCCTCTAGCCCATCTGTAAAGAGGCAAGAGAGAAAAAGCAACACTTGAATACTGGCCTTTAATTAATTCTCCCCAATGGAAACAATGTAGATATTAGACTATCTTAAGGGTCTAGGAGCCTGTGTGAAATAAGGGATACAAAAACAAATTGAAAGTATTAATGGAAGTTCCTTTTTATGGGTTAAGAAGGAATATGAAGAGGGAATGGTTTCCACCATGCTTATTGTCTTCTTTTTTAAATCAACGGTATTGAAACATAACTAATATACAACACAATACACACATTTTAAAATGTATATTTTAAGAATTTTGAAAAATTTATACAATTGTGTAGGCTCCAAAACAATCAAGATAAAGCATCTACATTACCTTCCCAAAGTTTCCTTAAGCTTCTTCTCAGTCAATCTTACTCCCATTTCCATTCATAATTCTAAATATAGATTAGATTTTCTTTTCAAGAGTTTCATACAAACAAAATCTTACAGGATGTACTCTTTTGTGTTAGGATTGGCGTATGAGACTCATCCATATTTTTATGTATATCAATAGTTAATTCCTCTTCATTGATGAGCAGTGTTCCATTACAAGAATAGAACACAATTTGTTTATCCATTTTCCTGTTGAAGGACATTTGGGATGTTTCCAGACTTTGACTTTTATGAATAAATCTGCTATGAACGTTTATGCACAAGTATTTTTGTGAATGTAAATTTTCATTTATCGTGAGTAAATTCCTAGGACTGAAGTTGCTAAGACAAAAGATATAAAGATATATCTTTATAAAATCTGCGAAACTGCTGATGAGAAGTCTGTGGTCATTATTTACTTTGTTCCACTATACATAATGTATCTTCTTTCTCTGGCTGCTTTTTAAGATTTTTTCATTATGGGGTGTGTGTGTGTGTGTGTGTTTTAAAGCAATTTGATTACAATGTCCTTGAATGTGTGTGTGTGTGTGTCTGTATCTGTGTCTATGTGTTTATCCTGCTTGGGGTTCATTGAAAGTCCAAAATCTGTTTGTTTATAGTTTTCATCTACTTTGGAAAAAAAATCAACTGTTATTTTCCCAATATTTTTTTCTGTCTCTAAGTATGTATGAGACCACTTGATATTACCCCATATGCCTCTGACACATTTTTCTTTTTCAATCTTTTCTTCTCTCTGTGCTTCATTTTGGATAGATTCTATTTGTATTTTCAAATACACCAGTCTAGTCTTCTTCAATGTCTAATCTGCTGTTAATCCCATCTAGCGAAATTTTCATTTCATATATATTTTTTATCTCTAGAACTTCCACTTTTTTTTTTTTAAGATTCATTTTACTTATTTATTCATTTATTTACCACCGCTCCTTTTGTTTGCACTCACTGTCTGCTCTCTGTGTCTGTTTGTTGTGTGCTCGTCTTCTTTTTAGGAGGCACTGGGAACCGAACACAACCTAGGACCTCCATGTGGGAGGGGGGGCGCCCAATTGCTTAAGCCACCCCCGCTCCCTGCTTTTTTTTGTCTCTCTCATTGTTTCCTCATCGTGTCTCCCTGTGTCATTTCCTTGCATCATCTCATTGCATCATCCTGTTGTGTCAGCTTGCTGTCTTGCTTATCTTCTTGAGGAGGCATCAAGAACCGGATCTGGGACCTTCCTTGTGGTAGGTGGGCCCCTATCTGCTTGAGCCATATCTGCTTCCCTACTTGTTTCTTTTTAATATTTTCCATTGCTCTCCTCGTTATCGTGTTTTCCTTGGAATACTTTTATCTGATAACTGTTTAATGTTCTCTCATCATCCCTCTCTTTTTTTTCCTTAATATTTTTCTGTAGAAGAAATCACATATGTCCTATAGAATTTTCCTTAGATAAGTACTGTACCTCTTCACTTCCATGGAAAGGCTAATTCTAGTCAGAGATTTTCTCCCATGAGTCATGAGTCAATTTCTCCTAGGGCTGACCCTACCCATTGTTGTTTCTCCTGGTGCCCTATTATCATAAGTGCCCTTCGGTATTTTCTTTCTTAGAACTGTAGGTTTCAACCTTGGTTTATACTTTAGAATTCTCTGAAGAGTTCTTAAAAATCCTGAAGTCCAGTACTCATTCTAGACCAATTAAATCAGACTCTCTGACACCGAAACACCAGAATTGTTTAAATCTCCTCAGCCATTTCCAATATGCAGCCATTTTTGAAAACCATCTGTATTAGTCAGGGTTCTCTTGGGAAACAGAATCAGCAGGAGATATCTGTGAATAATATGGAACTCTAAAACAGTCTCTCACGCGACCGTGGGGACGCACAAGTCCAGGTTCCTCAGGCAAGCTGCAAACCAGGGGCTCCGATGAAAGCCCGATGAAAGGTCGTTGTTGAGTCTCTGGGAGAAGTTGCCTGTCCAACGACGAGCTGGGAAATTCTCTCTGAATGTTGAAATCACTTCCACTTTTAAGTCATTCAACTGATTGGATAAAAGCACCACCCATTGATAATGTAATCTCTCTGATTGATGCAGATGTAATCAGCCATCCACGCAGTAAACTCACTGGTGATTGAAGTCCATAAATGCTCTTGTATTACAATTAGCCCAGTGCTTGCTGGAACAAACACCTGGACACAACTACTTGGCCGAGTTGACACATTAGCCTAACCATCACACCATCTTAGAGATTTAACTCAACACATTTTCCATACATATTCTGTCAGGGCATGTGCAATACCTCCATATCCGTTAAACATACATGCCATTTGAATCTCCCCTTGTAATTTTGAAAACATTCTATGCTGATCTTATTTTTTCATCTCCAATTTACCTTTATGGTTCCTAAATCTAGGCCTGTTGTGAGGTAATAATTTATATGTACTCTCAGAGAGCTTACTTCTCTAAATTTCCCAAAACCTTCTAGTAAAAAAAAAATCTGTTCTTCACTCATTGCATTGTAGTGCCATCTTTATCAAATTTTAAATCTCATATACATAATTCTAAGTTTTCCATTCTGTTCCATTGGTTTACTTTTCTGTGCCAATAAAATACTTTTATCCCCCTACAGCTTTGTAATATGTCATAAAATCTGGTACCCACCATATCTCTTAATCTATTCAAATTTTCTATTTACTTTTTGCTCTAATTTTAACATTTTATATTTGACTAGGATTTTTTTTTCATTTAGTTAATTCAAAATTTATTCTTAGCACATAGTTACTCCTAAAAGTTTTAATATTTTGAAGTCTTTATCTGCAGTTATTTTCTTCTGTTTATTCTATTAATAAAATTTGCTTCTTTCACTTTTTCAATAAGTTTTACCAAGTTCTATATATCTTGTTAATCCTTTTGCTAATTTTTCCATTTTTTCCTTTTATTGTTTTTTTTGCCTTTACCTTTAGTATTTATTTCTTCATCTAAAAAAAAAAATCTTAGCCTATTTATGATTTGTTAAACTAAATGTTTCACTCGTTTTTTTTTTTAACCCTTTGAGCTTCTTTTTTTCCCATATAATAAACTTTATTTTTAAAGGAGTTTTAGATTATAGAAAAGTTGAATAAAAAATATAGGGGATTGCCATAAACCTCACCCTTTCCCCCTCTCACATTTTTCCCCTATTAATAACATTTTACATTAGTATGGTACATTTGTTGCAATTGATGAACAAATACTGAAGCACTGTTAATAACCAAGTCTATATGGTCTACATTATGGTTTACACTTTGCACTGTACAATTTTATAGGTTTTGACAAAATGTAAAATGGGCTGTATCTGTCATTGCAATATCATGCAGAACAATTCCAATGTCCTAAAAATGCCCTGCGTTCCACCTTCCCTCCACTTCCCTCAGAACCTCTGATAACCACTGTCTTTATGACAATGTTACAAGTTTCTCCATTACTACAATAATAAATCTACTTCGCTCCATGATTGTAGTCCCCCTTATGTTTGTTCATTCTTAATCTTGAGGATTTTGGGATGGTGATACCTGCTCTGTTTCAGACTGAGAGAGGGCTTAGATCTTCTGGGCCAGATGGAAGGAACTGTTTTGCTTGCAGTTGTAGATAGTCTTTGTTTTTTGAAATAGGGCTTGTCCATTGTCATTTTGTTAATTGTCCTGGGCGAGTCCAATGAACTGAAGAGTAAGTGTTTGCTGCAACTCTGCTGAGATTCAGGGCTCAACCAGCATATGATCAGACAGAAGATTTAAATCTCTGGGACATATATTTAATGGGTATATTACTAATTATAGGTCCAAATAAAAGGGGTAGAAGAATCATGTGTGGGGAAATTATAAATGAGTCTAACTCTGTTACACTGGGGAAATAGATTAGCATATATTCCAAGGTAAGGCCCACCAATGGTTGCTGATTTCATGGAGTTGTGTGCCCTGCCCATAGTGTCTGGGTGTCTCTAGAGCCCTCAGGAGTACCCCTGTTTGAAGCTTTCTTTACTGTGGCAATTAGCAAGATCTGCTTGAGACGTGCATAAGTGTAAATGCTGTAATGACCTCCCGACTCACTTCTTAATCTTTTAACCATAAAAACTCTTTCATATTTAATGTTTCTCCCTTTTGGTCAAGGTCATTTTCCAAATGCATTGCTGGTTGGCATCTTTGAGTTTCTTGATGAATGTTTTTAAAACTTTAATAATGATGCTACTAATGATTATAATTAAGACTCTTAACCATAAATCCTCAGATCCCCTTCTAATTTGAAAAAATATTTTAATGCATTTGTGTCTCCAACAACTCTATGATATAAGTAGTATTACTAACCTCCATTTTATAGATAGGGAAAACTGGGGCTCAGTAAGAAAAAAACAAATTGTCCAAGATGACTCTAGTTAGTGGCAAAGCTGTCTAGTTCGTGGTTATCTGACTCTAGAGGTTTCTTTAATCCCTATTTTATAAATTTTCCTTAAAGAATGCTTTAGATACTTTACAAATTTTCCTTTAAAATATTGTAGATTTCTCTTACAAATTTTGAGCTGAAGTGTTGTAATTTAGTTTTAAGTATTTCTTAACTTCCAGTAAAATTTCCTTTTAAACTCAGTATTATTAAAAACATGTTATTACATTTTCTGCAGTGGGATTTAAACTTTCTTTCCTTTTTGTGGGCTAATTAGTGGCCCATTTTTGTAAATGTTAAGAATAATTTTTTGTTGTTTATGAACAAGAACATTTTTAATGGTTTAAGGATTAAATACATTACTTGTATGATTTACATATTTGATATTTCTGCTTATTTTTAGTGTGCTTAATCTAAAAGTTTAATATCTGAGAACAGTTACTATCTCCATAGTCAAATACTGATTTATCTATTTCTCCCTCCACTTATCTCAGTTATTTATGTGTTTTGAGACTCTCTCTCATCCTGTATGGTTAAATCTATTTCCTCTGTTTGCCTTTTAACAATACATGACACATTTCTTCATCACTTATACTATTCCTTTTGCCTGAATTCTTTTTTTTAATAAAAAATTCAAATGGGTAGTCAATGTATATTGCTTGAGTATTTTATCTTTTTATTTCCTTTGATTTTAAGCAATTTCAGACTTTATTTTTTGCTGTTTGTTTTAAGTATGTCTCTTGTAGACAACATCCTTTGATCCAACTTGAGAATCTCTGTCTTTTAAATAGTAGGTTCAATCTCTTTATATTTATTACAATTGCTTTATATTAATTTATCCCTGCCATCTGTGTCATGTTTTCAATTTAACCATTTTCCATTTTTTGTTTCTTGTTTCCTGCCTTTCATTGGATAAATAAAATTATTTTCTAATTTCAAAATGTTAAGATTTTTTTTCTTATAAATGGTTTCTTAACCTCAGAGCCATATTCATGCCTATTACCCTTATTGATTTCTTAGACTTATTGTATCAGTCAGGATAAACTGTATTATGCTGTGATAACAAATCACTCTTACCTCCCCCAATATTTCTCACTCATGCTGCATGTCATTATGTATTTGGCTGAGCTCTACATTTCCTTGCTCCTTCCTGGGGGCCCAGGCTGATGGAGCAACCACCAACGAGAACAGTAGCAATAGCTCTAGGGGGAAGAGGGTTATGAAGAATCTCTCAGTGTTAAATGATTTAGCTTGAAAGTGATACACGTCACAACTTATTGACCAGAATGAGCCACAGTGACCACTTAACCCCAGTGACTGGGAAGAATAATCTTCCATATGGTCATAAGAGAGGGAAACTAGATATTTGGTAAACAATAATAGTAACTACCATTTACAGACATATTTCTCCTAAAAAGCCAAGCAAGTTAGCTCATTCTTTTTTTTTTTTAATTAGTTTTGTTTTATTTTTAAAGAAGCTTCAGATTACATAAATGTTACATAAAAAATATAGGGGATTCCAATATGCTTTACCCCCTCCCCCTTCCACACTTTTCCACATTAACATCTTTCATTAGTGTGGTACATTTCTTACAATTGATGAACACATATTGAAGCATTGCTATGGACTATAGTTTAGATTATAGTTTACACTCTGTCCTGCACAGTTTTGTAGGTTATGACAAAATATATAATAGCCTCTATCCATCATTGCAATGTCATGTAGGGCAACTCCAATGTCCCCCAAATACCCCCGTATTACACCTATTCTTCCCTCTCCCTCCCCTCAGAACCTTTGGTGGCCACTGCCTTTATATCAATGATAAACGTTCTTCCATTGCTAGAATAATAATAAGTCTATAATAGAATAATAATCAGTCACTTTAGTCCATTGTTCATTCCACAATCTTGAGGATTTGGGGATGGTGATGCTCACTCTGTTTCTAATTGAGAGGGGGATTAGATCCTATGGGTCAGATGGATGAAACTATCTTGCTTGCAGTTGCAGACACTCTCTATTCCTTGGAATGGGTGTTGTCCATCATCATCTCCTTGTTCGTTGTCCCGGGTGAGTCTAGTGAACTGGAGAGTAGGTATTGCAACTCTTTTGAGATGCCAGGCTCAACTGGCACATGAATGGACCAAAGATTTAAGTCTCTGAGACATGTATTTAACAAGTGTAGTGCTAATTATAGGTTCAAATAAAAGGGGAAGAAGAGCTATGTGTAGGGAAACTATAAATGAGTCTAACTCTGTTACAATGGAGAGCATAAATTCCAAAGTAAATCTCACCGACAGGGAGCTGAATTACTGAGTTTGTCTGCCCTGCTTATAGTTTTTGGACGTCTCTGGAGCCCTCAGGAGCCCCTCTGTTTGAGGCACCATTTACTGTGGCAGTCAATGAGATCCTGCTGAGACATGCATAAAGCATAACCTCTGGAATGACCTCCCAATTCACTCTGAAATCTCTTAGACATAAGAACTCATTTGTATTTAATATTTCCCCCTTTTGATTAAGGTCTTTTTCCAGATGCACTGCTAGTTGGTGCTTGGTAATAATCCCTTGGTGCCAGGGAGGCTTATCCAGGGAGTGTTGCCCCACGCCAGTGGGGGCCGGGGGAGGAGGTAGGTAGTTAGCACATTCTTAGGTTCTGTTGATCCTTCCTCTGTTCCATGTTGATATTATCTAGAATTTTATTTTTATAATGTTATAGTTATATATTCCTTTAAAATTTCTTTGGTCTTGGGTTTTTTTTAGACAGTAGTAAACTTTATTAAAGATCTTAAATCATTTTATGAAACAATAAATTTTATTAAAATATTTGACCCTCCCTTATTTCTCATATCTCTAGGAGCACTTGATGAATATATTTATCTTTTTACTTAAGTACTTGCTTCATGAGTATTTTCAGTGAGCCTTTTGTTTGGCCAGATTATTATTATAATGTAGTTGTATATAAAAGACAATTTGGTTGGATATAAAGTTTAGGTTCCAAGTTCTTTTCTTTAATATTAAAAAAATATATATATTGCTGCATTGTCTTCTTATATCTAATTTTTCTCTTGAGTGGTTTGGCATCAGATTCTTGTTCCTTTGTAGGAGATTTGCCCTTTTTCTCTGTAAGTTTTAGAATTTTCCTTCTATCTTTGATATTTTTAAATTCGCAATAATTTGTTTTTTTTTAATTTTTTTATTTTTTCTTTTGTTCTATTTGTTTATTTTATTATTATTATTATTTTTAATAATTTGTTTTAATGTGTGATTTTCTGTATCTAGTTTTAATGCTCTGTGAACCCTTCCAATCTTAAGTCTTTCTTCTTCTTTTGCTCAGACTTATCCCCATTAAGTTTTCAAATAGTCCTTATTCTCAATTCTCATTTATTTATTTATTTGTCTCTTAGAAACTCCTATTATATAGAAGGTGGCATGTCTCTTATCCTCTACATCTCTTCTATTTATATAGTCTTTGTCATTTTATCTTTTACTTACGCCTTTTGGAGAGGTTTTAAATGTAATCTTCCAGGTTTCATATATAATTCTTCATTTATTCTGCTATTAATTGTATCTATTATTTCAACTGCTGTTTATTTCAGCTATTACATGTTTATATCTTATTTTTCTAGTCAGTAGATTTAATTGTTTCACTTTCTTGTTGTGCATTGCAATATCTTTACTTACCTCTTTAAGTATATTTGTTAAATCTATTTTAAATGTTTTTCACCATCTAACAAAACTCAATACCTATTACCAAATTAAAAATAGAAAGGCTCTTCTTCAATTTGATAACAGGCATCTATGAAAATCTACAGCTAACACCATACTTAATGATGAAATATTGATCACTATTCTATAACAAAAGAAACAAGACAAGAATGCCTACTTTCATAACTTCTACTCAATTTTATACTGGAGGCCCTACCCAGTGAAAGAAGACAAGTAAAATAAATCAAAGACATAAATATCAGAAAGGAAGAAGTAAAACTGTTGGTGTTTGCAGATAACATGATTGATTACTTAAAAGAGCCAAAAGAATCTACAAAATAAGTACTAGAAATAATAAGTGAAATTAGCATTGTTGTAGGATACAAGGACAATATATAGGAATCAACTGTATTTTTATATACTCGCAGCAAATAAATGGAAATTAAAATTTTAAAAATTCAATTTACAGTAGTGTCAAAAAACATAAATACTTAGAAATAAGTTTTTAAGCCTTCTGCCCCAATTATTCTGTGTTAGATATTATATGTTGTGCATTTTTTTATCTTTCTTTTAATCAGTTCAAATCTTATAAATGTGTTCCATTATTCTGGCCTGTAAGCTCAACTTCACCTAGGAGTATATTGAAAAATGTAATTCAATATAATTTTTTCCCTTTGTAGTCCTATGTATTTTTACAACTTTTTATTTTTTTGAAGTGCTTTCAAGTTTACAAGACTGTTATAAATATAATAGAGATTCCATACAGAGAACTCCAACATAACCTATTCTCTGCAAGCCCCCCCATAGCCAGATCCATCAATTTTAACATTTTGTCACATTTGCTATATAATTCTATTTGTCAATGTTTTAGTTGGCTAAAATCTGCCAAAAGCAACAGACCAAAAATGGGTTGACTTTTACAATGGGGATTTATTTCCCTGCAAGCTTACAGTTCTGAGGCCGTGAAAATGTTTAGATCATTCATTATCAGGTAGTGATTTCTCCCCTAAGTCTGCCTGCATGTGATCCTTCTTTGCTAAATGGCAAGGCACAACAGCGGCATCTGATGGTCTCTCCCTTCTCTTCTGGGTTTCATTGTTTCAGCTTCTGGCTTCCTCTGGCTTTTTCTCTGCTCCTGTGGCTTTCTCTCTGTGCTTCTGTGAGTTTCTCTTTGTTTGTCTCTCTGTTTTTCATCCCATTTATCAAGGATTCCAGTAAAAAGAGTAAAACCCACTTTGGACCATGCCTTACTGAAGTAACCTAATTAAAAGGTCCTGCCTACAATAGGTTTACACCCACAGGAGTGGATTAGCCCTAAGAACATGAAGTTCTGGGGTCTATAAAAGCCTCAAACTACCACACAATCAATTTTTTGAACACTTGAGTGTAGATTGTATACATCATGCTCCTTGAACACTTAATAATGCCATGTACATTTCCTAAGAACAAGGATATTCACTTATGTAGCCAACATAAATGCAATTATCAAGTTCAAGAAATTTAGCATTGATATAAAATTTACAGTTTGTATTCCAATTTTCTCATATGTCTCAATAATGTCCTATGAGCCTTTTCTCTTCTCTTGCTAGATCCCACCCAGGATCATGTATTGCATTTTAATTGCCATTGTTGTTTAGTTGCTCTTTTTTTTTTTTTTTAATTGTGTGAACAGATATACACCATAAACTTTCCCATCTCAACTGCTCCCAAGCATACCATTCAATGGGATTAATCACATATACTATGTTGTAGTACTCTCACCACCTTCCAATATTAAAACTTTCCTATTTCCCCAAACAGAAGCCCTATACCCATTATGCATTAATTCCCTAGTCTCCCTGCCTCCCATCCCTGGCAACCAGTACTCTAATTTCTGTCTGTATGAGCTTGCATATTTTCTGATATTTTCTTTATAGTTACTATGGGGCTTAAACACCCCAAATCTACAAAAATCTCATTTGCTTTGATACCAATTTAACTTCAATAGTATACACCAATTACATTTCTATATTTCTCTGTTCCCCCACCTTTATGTAGTTCTTGTCACAAACTACGTGTTTATATGTTGTGAGTCCAAAACCACTGGTCTTATGCATTATATTTAATGCATTATGCCTTTAGCTCCTGAAGGAAGTAAAAAGTAGAGTTACAAACCAAAAATACAATAGTACTGGCATTTATATACTCATATTGTTACCTCACTAGAGGATAGGGAATATTTCTTTATGTGGCTTCAATCTATTCCCTAGCGTCCTTTCCTTTCAACTTGCAGAATTTTCTTTAGCATCTCTTGTAGGGCCAGTCTTGTGGTGATAAATTCCCACAGCTTTTGAAATAAAGTTTTATTGGATATAGAATTCTTGTTTGCCAATTATTTGCTCTCATCACTTTAAATATGTCAACCCACTGCATCTTGCCTCCATGGTTTCCAGTGGGAAATTGACACAATTTTGTTGAGGCTCCCTCGTAAATGACATGTTGCTTCTCTCTTGTGGCTCTCAGAATTGTCTCTTTATCTTTGGCATTTGACAATTTGATTATGGAATGCTACAGTTTCTGTTATTTGGATTTGTCTTGTTTGGAGGATGGTGAGCATCTTGGGTGTGTATGTTCAAGTCTTTCCTTAAATTGGGACGTTTTAAACTATTGTTTTTTGAATATTCTCTCTGTTCCTTTTTCTCTTTCTTTTCCAACTGGGACTCCCACAATGCATTTATTAGTATGCTTGAAGGTATTCTACAGGCTCTTCAGGTTCTGTTCACTTTTCTTCACACTTCTTTCTGGTTTTGAGACTGAACGATTTTAATTGTCTTATCTTCAACTTCTCTCATTCTTTATTCTGCCACCTCCAGTATGCTATAACCTCTCAGGGAAATTTTTAATTCCTCTTACCATGGTATTAAGCTGTTTGTCTTCTTTTCATAATTTGCATCTCTTTATTGACATTCTCTTTGTGTCTATCTATTGCTTTACTGATTTCCTTTAGTTCTTTGTTCATATTTTCCTTTATTCCTCTGAACATGTTTAGGACCATTTTTAAAAGTCTTTGGCATACCTCAGGCTTGGTGCTCCTTGATGATGGTTTCTAATGCTTTAATATTCTTCTTTGCCTAGGCCATCACTTGCTGTTTCTTTGAATGTTTTGTAACCTTTTGTTGACACTTGGACATTTTATTATTTCAATGTGTTATCACTGGAATGACTCTGAGGCATCTGTTCTGTAAGCTTGTGTCCAACTAGAGTTAAGACTGAGCTTTCCTTGAATGCCAAGAGCTAACAACAACAACAAAAGCACTTGCAGATTGATCTGTGCAAATAATTTCCTTTAGGGTTTAGCCATACAATGAATTTAGAGAATAGCTCCAGGACAAAGCATAGGGGCCTCCTTGAGCCTTTCTGTGCATGTGTCTTGTCTTGGGCATGTACATGTTACTCTAGGAATCCCCCATTTACACAGTTCTGAATGTCCCCTCTTCCCTACGGTGTCCTCGTTGTTCCAGGCACTGCATTATATGTCCTACAGCTAGCAGTCCCTTTTCCCAGACAGCCACTTGACTCTTCTCCCATGGCATTTTGTGGTAGAGCTCTGTGAGCTACTTGCTACATGCAGGACAAGTTCTGAGGTGGCAAGTCCCTCAGGGCACCACCAGATTGGTTCAGACGTACATGCTTCCAGTATCTTCACAAGGGTTACTCTGCTCCTTCTGGAACCAGGACCAGGAATCCACAGTGGGATTGTGGGCCAGCTCCTTGCTGAGTTGGTGAGGGGTGGGGGAGGGAGCAGCCAGGATGCCATGAGATCTTACTGCTTTTAAGTAGCCTTTTTCTTGATTTGGTTACTGAAGTACTTTAACTGTTTTCTGGTGCTTTGAGAAAGATGTTTCCACCGGTTCTTGCTGGTTTTTCAAAGCTTCTGTTTTGGAATGAGGTCCTGAAAAATCTCACTCTGCCATCTTGATCATGGTGGGTCTATGTCATTTTAATGAGTTTAAGGAGAAGAGGGACTGAGCTCCAGCTTGGAGATCCCCAAACCCTTTTGAACCTATTGAACCTTCCTGTTTTCTGCCTCTGCAGCAGGCAATTCCTTTGGTCAGGGTTATGTGTTTTTTTAAGCAATTTTATTGAGGTATATTCATATACCATACAATCTATCCAAAGTGTACATTCAATGGGTTTTAGTATGATCACAGACTTGTGCATTCATCATCACAATCAATATTAGAGCGTTTCCATTACTCCAAAATGAACTCCCTACTCCCAAGGGAGCAGCAATAGTTCTCTGAGTGTAGGGAAAGTGCCTGTCAAAATAGGATGACCCACTGATGTGTTTTTTTTATTGATGACTACCCTTGTGAGTCTTTGCTCTTGTAAATGAGATTTAGCCTGCAGTTGTGGGGTGCCTAAGGGTTGCCACCTAAGAGCCTCCTTGTTGCTCAAATGTGGCCTCTCTCTAAGCCAAACTCAGCATATGATTACATTACCTTACCCCCAAAGTGGGGCATGACTCCTGGTGATGAGCCTCCCTGGCAATGAGGGATTAATACCAAGTGCCAACTGGCAACACAACTGGAAAAAGACCTTGAATAAAAGTGGGAAATGGTAAAGACAAATGAGTTCAAGTGGCTAAGAGACTTCAAAGAGAGTCGGGAGGTCATCCCAGAGGTAACTCTTATGCACACCTCAGTAGGAGCTCATTGAACATCTAAGTGCCTATCACCCCACTCAGTGGGGCTCCTGAGAGCTCTGGAGACACCCTGGTCCTATATAAGGGGGGATAGCCCCAGAGACTGATGCCTTATCAGTGGGTTCTATTTTGGAATCTGTGCTCCTGAGAGTGACAGAATTAGACTCAAATAAGTCCTCCCTGCACATGGTTCACCAGTCCCTTCTATTCAAACCTATATGTGATGCTGGAGTTTTTAGGTATACTTCCAGAGACTGGAGCCTCCCGCCTACCTATGTGCCAGGTGTGCATGAAATCTAGGTGGAGCTGCAACTCCTACCCTACAGCTCAATGGACTCATCCAAGTCACCTGAGGAGACAACGATGGGCAATGGCCATCCCAGGGAATGGAGAGGGCCTGCATCTGCAGGCAGGATCATCCCACCCACCATATCCATGGGATATAAGCCCTCTCTCACTTGGAGTTGGAGTGGACATCACCATCCCAGTCCCCTCAGGATTGGGGGAAGAACTATGGACTAGAGTGGAGTTGATGGTATTCTCTTGTTCACATATGGTGATTCTAGCAATGCAAGAAATTATAACAATGAGGTGGAGCCAGTAGCCACTTGACACTTTTGGGGTAGGGAGGGGATGAGCAGTTGAAATACAAGGGCTTCTTTGGGAGTTGGAGGTTGTCCTGAGTACTGTTGTGGCAACAGATGTAGGCCATTTTAAATCAGCACACACCACTCAGAACTGAGTGGGAGAGAG
>JAKSZT010054550.1:166343-289578 GCA_026826555.1 Tolypeutes matacus | reverse complement strand
CTGTGGGAGATGTTTGTGTGGGATGTGGTGGGAGGTGTGGGAGGTGGGCAACATGGGAATCCCAGTGGGTTCCGTGTAATATTTTGGGTAATCTAAGCACCTCTTAAAATATATGTATATATATATATAAATAACATTTTTGTAAGCAAATACACATATATGCATATATATTTATATATCATTTTGCAAATGTTTGTATGTATTGTGAGAATTTTGATTTTTACCCATAATAATTAAAAAAAAACTCCCTAGGAGTTACCTTTCAATCCTTCTATCCATCCCTTGTCATATATAGCCACTAACATAATTCCATCTCTATAATTTATTTATATTTACATATTATATGATATACAGTAATATTTTGTGTCTGGTTTCTGTCTCTTATGATCATTTTCTTTCTTTTTTTCACAATTGATGAAAGGGTTATAACTTTAAGCACACAGTGAAAGGAGCTTTGGGAGAGGATGTCATATCATTAGGTTGGCTTCCAGGACTTTGGAATGTGAGTGATTAGAGGAGTCAATGGCCAAGGCTGGAAGGTTAGCCCTCATCGATTTCTACTGATTCTTTATTCCAACGGGGCATTTCCACTGCTTTTACAGCTGCATTTTGGGCTTTTAACCTTGATTTTTGCTGCAGAGGGAAAAAGGGTTATCCTCTTATAGTACAAGGGAGAGGCAGGAGCAGAGCCTATAGAACTTTCTCCAAAATGTCCCTTGACTACCTCTTCTGACCACCATTGGCCTAGAATTCAGGCACCAACTCTATACGTGCGGTCCTGCTATATAGCCTTCAGTCACCCCAGAGGTTCATTATAGTTTTTTAAAAACTCCTGGAATGCATTTTTTCTTTTGACTTATATGATTTATATAGATTTGGTTGAGGAAGCCATTATTCCATGCTTGACTTCCATTTAGGCAGAAAATTTTTAAAGGAAAAATTTTCATTCAATTTATTGCCTTTCTAATCAGAAAAGCAAGCTAGATTTTGAAATTTGAATATTTGAAGATAAGTTGTATGTGGGCTGGTCTGTTGCAGCTTTTAAATTATTTGTGCTAGGCATTAGCAGGAGGTACCAAATTACCTGTCTCATGTTATGACCTAGTGAGAGAGTTGAAGAGGAGCTAATCTCTTCAATACATGAGAATTACCTACAGGATTCTGGAATCTTCCTTTCATCATATGATTTCAAGTTGTCTATGAATATAACTCCTGACTAAAGTTGCTAATTTCAGAATTTGAAAGGTTGGATTAAATGGCAATACACTAGGGATTTTTTTTCCCCCAATTAAACAAATTACAAATGTATTGGTGCCCGTATTATTATTATTTTTTTCTAGGGATGATTCATCTTTTGGGGAAAAATGAAAGGGGAAAACGCAATCATCAAATTATTAAAAACATTAAGAATGAAAATACAAACTTTATCACAAAATTGTGCCTGTAGGGATCAGCTTTGTTCAGTAACTAAGTTAGTTCAAAAAATCCTTTTTTAGCTCAAGTTGGCAAATGAATATGGATTTCTGGTTCCTTTGCCAAAATTAGTGCTGCAGAAACTATAAAAACAAGGAAAACATGTATCTTAGGAACAACAACAAGAACAGCAACAAAAAATTCCAGTAAAGTTCTTTGGACACTAAAGGCTATGATGAACTTAAGTGAGGGGTCTGTGATTGTGGTGGTTGTACTGTGTCTTCATTTTTACTTCTTGGCACTTTTCCATTTCCTTAATGCCACAAAAAGCCATCATCTGTTCAACCAGAGTAATTACAAGTCTATGATTCGTTTTCATTCCATCAGGAAGAATTTTATTACCCTTACATAAAATACATAACTCCTATACATGCATCACACAGGCTTGACATTTGTCAACTCCTGGCTAATCTTGTTTCATCATATACCTCTATCCACTTTTGCCCTTTCCCAGATTATTCTTAAGAAAATCTTAGACTCCTGGGAAAATGGCACTGAAGTAGGTAAGCAGAGTCTGACCCTCTCACAAAAAAGGCAGAGAGAAGGCAGGGACCTATTTAAAGAAGCTGCTTTGGACATATAAGAACGGAAAGTGCTCTGAGTCATCTAGGAAGGTACTGGAAAGATAAAGAAGCCAAAGGAAAACCATGAGTTGCTCGCCCCTGTAGCTGAAAATGGCACATATACCCCACCTTCTGGGCAAGTAACCTTGGTGCCCCTGGCTAGCTGCTGCCAATGGACTGGGAGGGTGTGTTCCCTGGGAGGAGAGGAATCTGACAGAGGGTGGAGAGTGGTTTCTTTGTGGTGACTTTAGCCAGCTGAGCCTCGCTTTGAATCTTGGAAGGGACCCTGACTCAATGGGAAGATGGGAGAGGGAATCTGTTCAGGCAAACTGTCACACCCAGCCGCCAGAGTGGGGAGAGAAAACAGCAGATTAGAGAGGGAGCAGGGACAGCCTAATTAACAGGACTCCTGCAAGCTGTAGAAGTCTAAAATGCCTGGGGGAAAGGGGAAAATAGCTCTCTGAAGACTAATTAAACTAAGGAGACAATTTAGTTCTGTGGAAGAATTCCTGCTTTGCATATACGAGGCCCCTGGTTTGATTCCCTGGTTCTTCCTAGAGAAATGATCAAGAAAGTGATCTACCTGGATATCAGGTATCCAGCTGATACCTTGTGACAGGGAACATATAGACATTCTTTTTGTTTTAGGCTTTCTTGGAGCTATTTTTTTTTAAGTTCCTTTAAAAAAAAAATCTTATTTTACTTGCTAAAACCCGGTACATCACCTGCAGAGGGTAGGCTGCAGGGTAATTGATTGATGAACACTGGCAGCCTAAGAAGCTCCTTAGGGGCCCGCTGTTTTTCTTTGTTTTTTTTTTTTTTTTTAGTTACTGCTGTTTGATTTCTTGTTTGTTGTATTTCCCCTTTCTTTGTTTCCCTCCTTCTTTTTTTTTCTTTTATTTATTTTTTTCTACCTACATTATTTCTTTTCTTTCCTTCATTTTTCTATCTTCTGATTTCTGTTGTTTTTCATTCATTCCACTTCTTTTTGTTTGTTCTTCAATTTATTTTTGTTTTTCTCTCTTGCACTCTTTTTTTCTGTTTTCTTTCTTTTTTTTTACTTTTTTGTTTTTTCTTTTCTTTTTTCTTTTCCTCTCTCCTCATCATTCCAGCATTTTAATTCATTCTATATATTTTTCTCTATTTTGTTTCTCATTTTAATTTTTCTATTCCACTTTTTTATTCTTATTCCTCTGTACTTCTTAAGATTTTTACTTGTGTTATTTATTTTCCTAGGTCTTGTATGGCTCCTCTTCTACCTTTTAAAAATTATTACTATTATTCTTTTCTCTTCTTATCGCTTTCCTTTGCTCTGGTCCTAATTTTTTTTTCAAGAGAACTTAACAACAAGGAAATAGAATAAGAGGAATGAAGTGTCAGGTTGAAACCTTACCACACACACAAAAACAACAAAATAAAACCCAGAGTAGAAAGAGAAGCTAATCAACTGAATAAACCCATCAAGGTAAATAGATACCTAGACGCCAACAAAAATTTTCAAGCCTTACAAGAAAACAGGAAGACATGACCTAGTCTAATAAACAAACTAGAAGACAGAAGATGCAGAATATGGAACAAATAATCAGAGATGTCCAAAGAAGTATGAATCAACTTAATGAAGTGAAGGAAGAGATTAAGGATATTAAGAACACACTGGGAGAATATACCAAAAAAATGGTAAACATACATTAGAAGATAACGGATATGATGGTGATGAATGACAAAGTGGAAGCGTGTAGTTGTGCAATGAAGGGACATGACAGGGGTATAGTGATAATACTGGGTTAGGTGGTGCAGATTTGACAGGTGGCAGGGTGGGGAGGGTGGGCTGGATGGTCCATGGAACTGGGGGGGAGGGCTGTGGGAGGGAGCAGGTGAACATTGGAGATTGGTGGGTACATGGTTGAAATTACAATGTTGGGAATGCTCATTTGGCAATATGACAAGGAAGGGTTACTGGTTTAGGGTGTTGGATGGGGTGCATTCTGGCCAGGGCACACCTGGGGCAGGCTTCTAGGGAGTGTACAAGTGATCATTTTGGCACAGTGTGTTGCTTCAGTGGGTAAAAAACCCACATAATGAGTGGGAAGGTGTTGGACTCCCTTCCTATGGGGGACTGCTACGTTCTCAAACAGAGGGATGGGAGTCACTTGAGAGCATTGGCAATGCCTAATGGGGGGGGGCAGACTATCATTGTGTCAAGCCCTCAGTGAAGATGCAAGTCACTATGAATCTTGTCTTTCAAGGAGTGAAGCTTGGGGGTCACCATGAGCCTGAAGGGGAGGGGGAGGGAGGAATAAAATAGATGGAACAGGGGGCATTTTGGGGGCGATAGAAGTGTTCTGCATGATCTTGCAAAGATGGATACAGGCCACGTTAAATTTTATCAGATCTTATAAAAGTATGTGGTCCAAAATGTAAACTGTAATATGCACCACTGATGATGGTTAGTAGCTATGTTTCAGTATTTGTGCATCAACTGTAACAAATGTACCACCCACATATAAAATGTTATTGATAGGGGAAAGGGAAAAGGGGGAAGATGTTGGGTATATGGAAATTCCCTGTATTCTATATGTGACTCTACTGTGACCTAAAACTTCTTTGAAGAAAAAATGAAATAAAAAATACAAGACACTGTATGTACAGTGACATTTGGAAGAAAATGTGACTGTAGATACAGGACAACAGTCTTACAGTGATGAAAGGCAAAATGTGAAAAAAAAAGTTTTTTTTTCTTCAAAAATTTTTTCATTATTTTTAATATTCCAATTTTTAAAAATATTATTCTATTTTCACTTTTTATTATTCTTTTCTGTATTTTACTTCTTATGTATAAAACTATCATTATTATTTCATTTTCTTATTAATTGTATGTGGCTATTTTATTGGCTTCTTTTTGAAGAAGTTTTGGATCACAGAAGGATTACAGCTGTGGCAGGGGAGGATCATTGGTGTGGAGTGTTAGTGAGGGGGGATACATGAGAGGAAGTTCACTTGGGTATACATATAAGGCATATAAATTTGTTCAAATGTTCCTGGGGCATTGTCACAGTGGGTGGAGATTCACACAATAACCAAAAGCATATCAAATTCCCACCCGGGGAAGCTCTGCCACATTTTCCAATGGAAGAACAAGATTGCCCCAAGTACAGGGACAATGATTTGTGAAGGACGATGTCCATTGAAAGACCCTTGATATTGAAGACTATGCTTTTGAGCCTTTGCTCTTGAAATTGAAACTTAGCCTAGTGAAGTAGGGTGCCTGAGAGTTATCTATGGGGAGGCTCCTTGTTGCTCAAATGTGGCCTCTTTCTAAGCTGAACTCAGCATATGAAAGCAATAACTACCCACAAGCATGGAACATGACTCCCAGGGATGAGCCTCCCTGGCACTGAGGGATTGCTACCAAGTACCAACAAGCAATGCATCTGGAAAACACACACACACACACACACACACACACACAACATCTTGACCAAAAAAGGGGAGAAGCTAAAGATGAAAAAGTTTGTATGGCTAAGAGACTTCAAAGTGAGTTGAGAGGCCATCCCAGAGGTAGCATTTATGCACATCTCAACAGGATCTCATTGACAGCCAAAGTAGATATGACCCCAAATAGCAAAGATCCTCAAGGATATGGAGACATCCAGACACTATAGTAAGGGCAGAGAGCTCAGGAATTTGGTCCCTTGCCAGTAGCCCTAATCTGGTATTTATGTTCTCCAGTGTGACTGAGTTAGACTCAGCAGTGATTTCCCTATGCATGACTCTTCTGTCCTTCTATTTGAACCTATAATTAGTATTAGAGTTGGTAGGTGTACATCCAAGAGACTTAAATCTTTGGGCTGTCCATGTGCCAGCTGAGCCCTGAATCTCAATGGAGTTGCAACACCTACTCTCCAGCTCAATGGACTCACCCAGGACAACTTAATGGGGGAGGAGATGATGGGCAAACACCATACCAAGGAACCAAGAGTGCCTATAACTGCAAGCAAGAGAGTCCCATCCATCGGATATATGGGATCGAGCTCCCCCTCAATGAATGGTGAAATGGGCATCACCATCCCAGAGTCCTCAGGTTTGGGAAATGAACTATGGACTAAAATAAACTTACTAGTTTTCTACTGTAGACTTATTGTGATTCTAGCAATGGAAGAAATATCATTGTTGTGGAGGCAATGACCCATGGATGTTCTGGGGTTTGGGAAAGAGAAAACAGTTATAATAGGGGGGCATTTTCAGGACTTGGGAATCATCCTGAATGACATTACAATGACAGATACAGACCATTATATATCTGGCCATAACCTATAGAGTTGAATGGGAGACAATGTAAACTACAATGTAAACTATAATCCATGCTTTGTGGCAATGCTCCAAAATGTGTTTATCAATTGCAATGAATGTACCACACTGATGAAAGGTGTTGCTAATGTGGGAAAATGTGGGAGGTGTGGGGACCAGGGCATATGGGAATCCCCTATATATTCTCTGTAACATTTATGTAATTGAAGTATCCTTTAAAAAATAAAAAAAGTGAAAAAAAAAAAAAAAAAAAAAGAAGGAATGTTGTATTAACACATGGGATAACATGGATGAAACTTGAAGACTTTATGTTGAGTGAAGGAAGCCAGGCACTGAAGGACAAATATTACATGACCTCACTGATATGAATTAAGCAAATTGAGCAGACTCACAGGAGACAGAAAGAGAGTAGAAGTTCGTAAGCCAATGCCCATAGGGGCAAAATCTATGATAAGGTGGAGGGGTGTAGTTGTGCAGTGGATGGGCATGACAGTGGTGCAGTGCTGCTATTGGGTTGGGAAGTGCTGGTCTGTGAGGGGGGTAGGGTGGGGGGTTGCATTGCCCATGAAACTGGTTGGAGGGTCGAGGGAGGGAACAGATGAACTCGGGATTTGCGGATATGTGATTGAAACTACAACCACATACAACCAGGGATGAGCCTCCCTGGCACTGAGGGATTATTATGAAGCTCAAACTAGCAATGCAACTGGAAAAAGACCTTGACCAAAATGGGGAAAGGGTAAAGACAAATGAGTTTATATGGCTAGGAAACTGCAATGTGAGTTAAACATTCCAGAGGCTATGCTTATGCACATCTCAGCAGGAGCTCATTGACTACCACAGTAAATATTGCCTCAAATAAGGCTCCTGAGGGCTCTGGAGACATCTAGACACTTTAGGCAGGGCTGACAGCTCAAGAGTTTGGCACCCTGCTAGTGGGCCCTACTTTGGAATTTATGCTCCCCAGTGTGACAGAGTTGGACTCAATTGTGGTTTCCCTACACATGGCCCCTTCTATTTGAACCTATAGTTAGTACTAGAGTTGATAGGTTTATGTCCAAGAGACTTAAATCTTTGGGCTTTCCATGTGCCATTTGGGCCCTGAATCTCAACAGAGTTGCAACACTTACTCTCCAGTTCATTGCATTCACCCAGGACAACAAGGAGATGATGATGGACAATGACCATCCCAAGGAACAGAGAGAGTCTACAACTGCAAACAAGATAGTCCCATCCATCTGCCCTATGGGATCTAAGCCCCTTCTCAATTAAAGGTAAAGTGGGCATCACCATCCCAGAATCCTCAAGATTGGGGAATGAACAACAGACTAGAGTAGACTTACTGCTATTCTACTATAGACTTATTGTTATTCTAGCAATGGAAGAACTTTTATCATTGATGTGGAGGCAGTGGGTCCCAGAGGTTCTGAGGGGAGGGAAAGGGGAAAAATAGGTGTAATATGGGGGCATTTTCAGGACATTGGAATTTTCCTGAATGACATTGCAATGACAGATACAGGCCATTACATACCTTGTCATAACTTACAAAATTGTGTGAGAGAGTTTTAAAAGTATAATATAAACTATAATCCACACTTAGTGGCAATGCTCCAATATGTATTCATCAATTGTAACAAATGTACCACGCTAATGAAGAATGTTGTTAATGTGGGAAAGTGCGGGAGGGGTAGGGAGTGGGGCATATGGGAATTACCTAAAAATTTTATGTAACATTTATGTAATCTAAATATCTTTTTCTTAAAGAAACAAGAAGAGAAGGGAGAGACCAGGAGATGCCACCATGTGCCTTGCTGTGTGACAAACTAAGGACCAAAGATCACCAACAGCCAGCCCCATAACACCACACTCTTTGGGGAGAAAGCCCTGCCTTGATGACACCTTGATTTGGACTTTCTTTTAGCTTCAAAACCATAAGCTAATAAATTCCCATTTTTTAACCCACCCATTCACAATATTCACTTGAACAGCCTAGAAACTAAAATGGGCATCTTCAGACCGTTTGCATATATATATATATATTTTTTTTTTTTTTTCTAATTGCAATTTTTATTTTATGTAACTAGAATGTTTTCATTTTGTTGAGTTTTAAAGTTCTTTGTATACTTTGTGTACAAGTACTTTATCAGATATGTGTTATATAAATATTTTTTCACAGATTGTGGCTTGTTTTTTTTTCTCTTATCAGTGTCTTTATAGAGCAGAAGTTTTAATTCTAAGAAGTACACTTAAGCAATTTTTCTTTCATGGATCCTGAGACCCAAGTTCACCTAGATTTTCTTCTGTGTTTTCTTTAGAAATTTTATAGTTTTTCATTTTACATTTTAAGATATTTTTTTTGTGTATGGTATTAGGTCTGTGTCTACATTGTTTTTTTTGCATATCAACATCCAATAAAAAAAACTTAGCTGATTACACAACTGATCTGTAATAAATCACTGTGGATCTTAAAAAAACAGAAAATCTCAGATATCATATCGTTTTATTCACAAATATTTCAGTATTATACCTAGAAGATTTTAAAGAGACTCTTGAAAACATACCACAAGAATTAAAGTATCATCATTTTGCAACCAATAGGGAAATAAATGATCTAAGCAATTATCAATAGTCACTCACATTACATAAAAAGACAACAATAATGTGTCTCCTCATTGAAATACACAGTACCACTTATGAGGTAGTTTTGCTAAAAAAAAATAATCAAGTCTTTGGATCTATCCACTATTTTAAAGGAATTATGGGGACAACACAGAGATACAATAAACAAAATCCAGACTGTAGGAAAACTTACATTGCTATGAGGTTTCTTCTATAGATAAATCTTAAGGGGAAGGGGTGTGGGGGAGAGAGAGAGAGAGAGAGAGAGAGAGAGAGAGAGAGAGAGAACCTATAGCAATTTCAGAGACATTTAAACAAATCACAATGTATGGATAATATTTTTACCCAGTTTCATAATTTATTGTAGAAATTGAGTATCACATGACAATTTGACATTAGGCCTCTGTAGGCATCCGAATTTGGTACTTAGATGAGGTACAGTTTAGAAGTTGCAAAATGAACATATTCTAACTGTGTCATTTCTTTGCCATTTTTCAGCTAGAATACTTTTAGTAAGAGATGCCACCTGTCAACTACTGTTTGGTTACTTAGTAACAATTCATCTAGGAAAGGACTGGCTGTATGCTTGAGCCTCTCAGTTTACTATCTACTTATCAAAATGATGAAGTTGTTCTCTATAATTCTCCCATGGTGCCTAATTTGTTTTTGTAATATCATTTTAAATTCATGGATTTAAAGATATTTGATGAGTGTCAGTTCATTGGCATTATTATTCATATTTAATCTCAAATAATACCATTGTTGCCTAGAGGGAGACTCTTCAATTTCGTTTCTGAATAATTTTGACATGACCCTAAAAGTATTCCATAGCTGCTTTGCTTTGGAAATACTCCAGTGAAAGGCACAACAAGTGAAAGGCACAACAAGGTAGGATTTAGTATTGGGGTAGAAGGTTTAAGCCAAGATCATTAGAAACATCTTCTGAGCCAATGTGGTATTTCTGAGGCATGTATTTCCTTACTAAAAGTGACATAAATAGCCATGTGAAGAGCCTCCTGTATGTCATTTGTTTTCTGAGTATAAAGAAGATGGCTAAAAGGAGAATAAGCCTTCACTTCACCATATGATCAAACTGGAATATAATGCACAGTCAGGACATTTCATTAAAAGAAGCCAGATTACTTGTGGATGGGAGGAATAAGCAAACTTTAAAGGCAGCTTTAAAATTAAAAAAAAAAAAAAAAATTAGCACTTCATTTATACTTTAAAAAAAAATTATGGTTTTATGTATATATATATACACATATGAAATTTCCCAGCACTTCAGTGGTATTAATTACATTCGCAATGTTGTGCTACCATTATCACCATCTATTACGAGGATCTTTTCATGATCCGAAATAGAAATTCTGTACCTACAAATGGGCAAGATAAATGAGGTCGTAACTATTTTTCTTACAACGTGAACTTAATGACTAAGATGGCTTAACTTTTCTTCTTTATGGTTCTCCTGATAAGTTCAGATGGGGGTGGACAGTTGTTTGAACCACTGTAGCCATTGCTGGAGCAGAGAGCTGAACACCCCGGGGCATCTGTGAAGGCCATCTGCTTGGAAACTGACCACTTAAACTTGGCTATCTGATCTACACTGAAGACTGCTCTTCCTACCAGATCAGTTATCGTATAGATATGCCAAGAAAAGAGTGCTCACAGCTCACATTAGTTTCAGAAATATGGCCTTCAGCTTTTAATAGATTTCTTTATGTAGGATTTTCAGAACTTTTTACATGGTGGATATAAACATTTCCTTGCTTTGTAATTTTAGTCAATCATTTCTATACTTGTATGAACTTGATATTCTGTATTAATGTGCCAGTCACTTGACCAAGTAAAGAAATGTCATTACATTTTCTAAACCATGATGAAGGCTCCTTTGATGTTGGTCTTGAAAGATCTTTGCTTTGCATTGCTCTATTGACAGTCCATTAAAATACAACTAATGAGTCTTATGGTAACTGGTGTACATTGCTCTCGTTTCAATGATGTACACATTTCCCCTTTTCCTATCCTTGGGGCTCCTATTCCTTTTTCTAGAAGATGTACAGAGATATCCAGTGACTCAAGTATGCTATTAACACGTTAATTTGAAATTGCGTTAATTCATGACTTTCAAATATACTCTTGGTTGGCTTTTTGCTTTCAAACAATTTGTGTTATCCTGTCTTCACCATTACCACCAAGAACTTTTTGGTCTCATTCAGATGATTTTGGTTTAAGACATTTGTGCAACAGAAACTATTTTCCCTAGTGGCAATAGAGCAATGGCATAGACTACTTGTATGTAAGACCTATTTAAGACCTAACTTATACTGGCATGGCCATTAAAAGCATACTTTTAAAAGTATCTTCAATAATTTGAATAAATTTTTTGATGCTTCATTGATGATTAAGCAAAGAAAAGCTGGAATTATGTCCTTATGGGTTACAGGTTCCAAGTCTTAACTTACAATGTCGGTGGTGTGTGTGTGTGGGGGGGGGGAGGGGCACACACTAGAGATCCAAAAATATTTGTATAGTGGATCAAAGACACAATCTGTGAAAACACCTTGTTAGAAATCAGGATTCAAAGTATTCATACTTGTCAGCCACTCTATTCTTTAAACGCAAAAAGTTATAAGAGATACAGATGCCAAATATATTAATAAAAGGGACAATCCACCAGGAAGAAATAATAGTCATAAATATCAATGCACTTAACCAGGTTCCCCAAAATACTGAGGCAAACTCTGGCAAAAATGAAAGGAGAAATAGACATCTCTACAATAATAGTTGGAGATTTCAACACACCACTCATGTCATTAGATAGAACTAGATAGAAGATCGACAAGGAAACAGAGAAATTGAACAATATGATAAACATGTTAGACCTAACAGACATATACAGAATATTGTACCCAAACTCAGCAAGTTATACTTTCTTTTCAAGTGCTCATGTATCTTTCTCCAGTATAGACCACATATTAGGTCACAATGCAAGTCTCAATAAAATGTAAAATGATTGAAATTATACAAAGCACCTTCTCAGATTATAATGGAATGAAACTGGAAATCAATAACAGACAGGAAAGAGGTAAATTTGCAAATGTGTGGAGTCTGAACAAAGCACTCCTAAATAAGCAGTGGGTCCAAGAAGAAAGTGTAAGTGAAATTAGTAAATGTATTGAGATGAATGAAAATGAGAATAAAACTTACCAAAACGTATGGGATACTGTGAAGGCAGTCCTGAGAGGGAAATTTATAGCCCTAACATCAATATTAAAAAAGAAGAAAGTACTAAACTGAAAAACCTGATTGGACAAATGGAGAAACTGGAAAAGAACAGCAAACTACTTCCAAAGCAGGCAGAAGGAAAGACAGAACAAAGATTAGAGCAGAGATAAATGAAATTGAGAAAAAAAATTCAAAAGAAAAAATCAACAAAATCAAAAGCTGTTCTTTGAGAAGATCAATAAAATTGACAAACCTTTACCTAGACTAACCAAAAAAAAGAGAGAATGTGCAAATAAATAAAATCAGAAATGAAAGAAGTGACAATACGACTGACCCCAGAAATAAAAACTATATAAGAGGATATTCTGAGAAACTGTATGCCAACAAACTAGACAACCCACATGAAATGGACACATTCCTAGAAATGACACTACAAGAAATAGAACTTAACAAAGAAATAGAACTTAACAAAGGAATCACACTTAAAGAGATTGAATTAGTTAACAAAACTCTACCACCAAAGAAAAGTCCACTGGGTGGATGGCTTCCAAATTGAATTCTACCAAGAATTTTGAGAAGAATTAACATAAATCATGTTTAAATTCTTCCAAAAAATTGAAGAAAAGGGAAAATTACCCAACACATTTTATGAAGCCATCACCCTAATACCAATAAAGATATCAGACAAAGACACCACAAAAAAAGAAAATTACAGACCAGTCTCTCTAATGAACATAGATGAAAAAATTCTAAACAAAACACTTGCAAAGAGAATCCAACAGCATATCAAAAGACTTATACATCACAACCAAGTGGGATTTATTTCTGGTAAGCAAGGCTGCTTCAACAGGAGAAAAACAACATAGTACAACAGGTTAACAAATTGAAGGAAAAAAAACACATGATCATCTCAATTGATGCAGAAAAGGCATTTGACAAAATCCAGCATCCTTTCTTGATAAAAACACTTTGAAAGATAGGAAGTGAAGGGAAATTCCTCAATATGATAAAAGGCATATATGAAAAACCCACCGCTAACATTATTTATACTCAATGGGAAATATTGAAAGCTTTTCCTCTAAGAGCAGGAAGAAGACAAGGATGACCACTGTCACCATTGTTATTCAACATTGTGCTGGAAGTTCTAGCTAGAGCAATTAAACAAGAAAATAAATAATAGAAGGCATCCAAATAGGAAAAAAGATGTAAAACTCTCACTATTTGTGGATGACATGATCCTATACTTAGAAAATTCTGAAATATTTACAAGAAAGTTACTTGAGCTAATAAAAACTTCAGCAAAGTGGCTGATACAAGAGCAACACGCAAAAATCAGTGATATTTCTGTATGGTAGTGTTGAACAATCTGAGGAGGAAATCTGGGAAAAAATTCCATCTACAATAGCAACAAGACTCAAATACATAGGAATCAATTTAACCAAAATATACAGGACCTACATGCAGAAAACTACAAAACAATGATAAACGAAATCAACAAAGATATAAACAAATGGAAAGTCACTCCGTATTCATGGATTGGAAAACTAAATATCATGAAAATGTCCATCCTACCCAAACGATTTATAGATTCAATGCAATACCAATCAAAATTCCAAAAGCCTACTTTACAGAACTGAAAAGGCAATTACCAATTTCATTTGGAAGAGAAAGTGCACCCAAATAGCCAAAAGCATTCTAAAAATGAAGAATGACATTTGGAAGAATTTCACTGCTTGATCTTGACACATATTACAAAGTTACAGTGGTCAAAACAGCATGGTATTGGCATAAATATAGATTAGTGAAATAAAATTGAGAATCCAGAAATAATCCCTCTACAGCCAACTGGTTTTGGACAAATCTGTCAAATCTGTGTTAGTGGAACAAAACAGTCTCTTCAATAAAAGGTGCTGGGAGAACTGGATATCCATAATGAAAAGAATGAAAGAGGACCCCTATATCACTCCCTATAAAAGAATCAACTCAAAATGGATCAAAGACCTAAATGTAATAGCCAGGACCATAGAACTACTAGAAGAAAATAAAGAGAAACATCTTCAAGATCCTTTGGTAAGTGGTGGTTTCTTGGACCTTACACCCAAAGCATAATAATAATAATAAAAAAAAACACCAAAAAAAAAAATAGTACCTCCTCAAAATTAAAGAGTTTTGCACCTCAAATGACTTTGTCAAAAGGGTGAAAAGGCAGCTGACTCAATGGGAAAAAATACTTGGAAATCATATATCTGAAAAGGGTTTAATATCTATGATATGTAAACAATAAAAAAACAATAAAAAGACAAACAACTCAATTAAAAAATGAGGCAATACATTTAGATAGACATTTGTTCAAAGAAGAAATACAAATAGCAAAAAAATACTTGAAGTGTTCAATGTCACTAGTAATTAGGGAAATGCAAATCAATACTACAATGAGATATCATTTCACACCTATTAGAATGGCCAGTATAAAAAAGAAAGAAAACAACAAGTGTTGGAGAGGATGTAGAGAGATAGGAACACTTATTCATTCTTGGTGGGAATGCAGAATGGCACAGCAACTGTGGAGGACTGTTTGGCTGTTTCTCAGGAAGTTGAATATAGACTTGCCATGTGACCTGGCAATATCACTACTAGGTCTATTCCCAGAAGAACTGAGAGCAGTGACACGAGCAGTCACCTGCACACCGATGTTCATAGCAGCATTATTCATGATTGCCAAAAGATGGAAACAACCCAGATGTACATGAAACGATGAATGGATGAATAAATTGTGTTGCAAACACACAATGGAATATTATGCAGTTGTAAGAAGAAGTGAAGTTGTAAAACATGACAACATGGATGAGCCTGGTGGGCAGACACACAAGGACAAATACTGTATGACTGCACTATTATGAACTAAATATATTGTGTAATCTCATGGAGTTAATAACTTGAATATGGGTCACCAGAAAATAGAATAAGGTTAGAGAATGGAAAGCTGAGGGGTAACTTGTGCAGAATTGGTAAAAATGATGTGTGTTAATCTTTGGAAGTAAATAGAAAAGGTGAAAGCCCAACATAATGTCTGTAACTAGCAGTACTATTATGTGGGTAGGAAAGGGGTTTAAAGAGAAAATCTAAGATCATGTATATCACTAAAGGGAAAGCTGAAAAATGTAACGTGGAACTGTATTGCATAGTAAAACCGCATGTGAAATATGAATATGTGTAAAATTGCATATATGAGTGTTTTACTTTGAAATTGAACAAATGTATTTTAATGCTATAAGATGTTAATATCAGACAAAAAATCATTTTGCTAAGTGAAAGGAACCAGACACAAAGTACTACATAGTATATGATGATGCTATCATCTTTATAAGTTAATTTATATTTTACATTTTACATAAATGAGGGAAGGACTGGGGAAGGACTGCTAAGGGGTGCGGAGTTTTCTTTTTGGAGTAATGAAATTGTTCTAAAATTTTTTTGTGGTGATGAATGCACAACATTGTGATTATACTAAAGCCATTGATTAGTATAGTATAACTTTGGTTAGATCATATGGTCTACGAATATATATCAATAAAACTGCTTACCAAATAAATAAATGTGCGAGAATAGCCAGAAATAGCAGCTAGGTACAGATGACGATGCAAAGAGAGATTGAGGGGTGAAGAATATTCTTGTTTGTTTGTTTTTTGTTTATTATTATTATTACTGGAATAATGAAAATGCTGTAATGATGACTGAGGTGCTGAATGCTCAACTATGTGATTATACAAAATACCATTGATTGTATACTTTGGATGAATTGTATGCTTTATTAATATGTATCAATAAAATTGATTTGTTAAAAAAAAGGATATTTGCCTTTTTGTTTTATTCTGTTTTGATTCAAAGAATTTTCTATCATGACATGTTAGTAGTCAACGTAATGCAGAGAATGAGCTCCTGAGAGGTTGGAATCGGCAACTTGGCCCTTCAATCACGTTTTTCTACATTATCATCCACTGGATTATTTATCAGGTGACACTTTAAATTGCTTTCATAGTTATAGGAGATGGTAATATGTACTAACATTTGTGATTTGATCCTCTGGGATTGCTGTCTAATTTTGGGTTGCTTTTCTGTTCAAATTTCTTATTAAAGTAATATCTTCAAAATGTTTTTTTTTTTTTTTAAGTTCCATGTGAAGAAAAATTAATAATTTCTTAGAAATTGTTAACCTTTTACTTTATCTTTGTGAACAGAGATATTCAATTTTGAGACTAGGGATGGATTTGTACCAAACCACATCTGTGACATTTCTCAGCTTCAAATAATAAAATAATGCAGAGAGAGGCTTTAAAATATGCTTTTATATTTAGCTTCCACAAGGGGGCAACTTCTTTCTTGCTCAGCATAGTTATATTTGACTTGTTTCTTCTTTAAATTTTAAGCCCTTTCTTTCACACTTTCAAAAATTTGTTTTCCTCTTCTTGAGACATTTTCAAAAAAAACAAAGAAATTAAGAAAAAGAGGACCATTCTTCTAGTAGGAAAATGCTTATCAGAGCCATGTAGAGTTGTTATAGGTTTTACAAGATTTGATAAAATGTGTGCAACATTGATATTTCATATATATATTTTTATTTTTGGATGAAAAATGACAAAAACAGTACATTTTTAATGAGATTCATAAAAAGGTCATGGTCTCAAAATGTAAAAAGCACTGCATTAGGAGGTTTTATTGATTGCAAAGGTTTTGCTGATTGCTGATTACAAGAAGCAGAGATGGGGATTGTTTTTGAGAATGACAAGAGGTGATAGTAATAGCCTGACAGTGAAGACAGAGAATAGAAAACTCAACAAAATAGCTGAAAACCTGGCAGGGTGAGGTTATTTAATGCAGCAGGAATTGGTTCTAAGGATATCAGCATGCATTATAATCACTGATGTTCAAGATATGGATGCAGAAGAGTAAGTTTAAAGGATGTTCATTAAAAAGGCAATAGTGCCTTTTTTGTGTAGGTCTTTACAGTTTAACACAGATTTTCACATGGACCCACCTTTTCACAGCAACTTTGCGAGGAAATTTTGTTTCAGAGAAGTTAAGTGACTTGCCCAAGTCAATAGTTATTTATGATGTGGGGACTGTGTTTACTACACTTAAGAAAGCTTTTTATCAACAGTGGGTTCAAGTAAAAGGTTTTTTTCTTCAGTTTCTGTAAACTATTGCACGTTAGTTTCCACAAAAACACTTAAATGTAACACTGAGTTCCTTGACAGAGTTGAATAGATGGACCATTACTGGTATCTGAGAACCTTATTCTGAAGGTGAATGTGCTTGAATATGTATATATTTTGGCTAACATGGAGTTCAATCTTCTATTTGTACCCATACTACACAACTGCGTACGTATGCAAAATTTATAGGTATCCACTAGGAGTTAATTGCTATTGGATAAGCCAAGGATGTTTTTTTAGCTGACAAAAAGAGAAAAAAGTAGTTAAAAAAACCCCAAAAAACTCAGGTACCCAGGCATGAGGCAGAGAATGACTAGAAACAGAATCTAATGACCATATCAGTTAGATTCATATACATGTCCACTATAGAAGGCAACACATGAGAAAAACTGGTATGAATAAAGCACCATAGCCAGATATCAAGGATTTAGAATCTAATAGGGTTGAAAATATAAATACTGATATGACTAGGAATCATTAAACAGCGAGTGTCTTCTTAGGAAAACTACAGAAAATGATTAAAGTCATTTGGTTAGTGGAGAATAACTGACACTTCTTTTGTATATCTACTCTTGAAATAATAACACTGTGAGGCATTTATTGAGAAAATCTTTAATGTCTGTGAGGCACTGAGCACAATTTAGTACTTAGTATATAGCAATAAACAAAATTTGTAAAACAATGTTTCCTGAGCTTATATATACTAATTACACATTTTAAAATTAATTTCCCTTAAAAATCTAAACAGCAATAACCAATTGATATGACTGAATTTTGGACACTTCAAAAACTTTCAGTAAGAGACATAAATACAATGATGACAAAAATTGATGCTACACTTAAAGGTATTGTAAAGTATCAATGCCATGTGCTAATTAGTTTTTTCAAAACATGTGCACTTTTCTCTACCTGTCTAATGCAGATGAACCAAATATATATTTAGGTAGCCATACTGGCTGCTTGCTATTCCTGAAAAAGCCAGACAAGATCTTGCCTTTGAGATTTTGCATGGGCTGTTCCCTTACTTTGGAATGTTTTTTTCTCTGCAATCCATGGCTAACTCTCACTCTAAGTGTTTACTTGAATGTCATCTTCTCAATGCGGCTTACCCTGACCAACCTATCAAGAATTATAGCTGTCCCAGCTCCAGAACTCTCTATACTCTTTGCCCTGCTCTAATTTTTTTCCATTGCACCTACCACCTTTTAACATACTATGCAGTTTTCTTATTTATATGGTTATCATTAATTGCTTTGTTTTATTATACTAGAATTTAAGTTCTATATGAGAAGTGTTTTTTTCCTGTTTTGTCCCCAAGAGGTCACAAGTCTAGAGCTAATTATAACAAACTCATAGATTTTGAATCTAGAATATAGGTTACCAGGGGATAGATTGAGGTTAGAAAATGGGGAGTTGATGCTTAATTTGTGCAGAATTTTTATTTAGGCTGATTGTAATAGTTTAGAAATGAATGGTGGTGATGATAGCAGATTACTGTGAGTGTAATTAACAACACTGAATCATATAGATGAATGTGGTTAAAAGAGGGAGACTTTAGGTCATATATGTTACTAGAATAAAAATTAAGAGATAAAACATAGGAATGTATAACACAGTGAACCCTATTGTAGACAATGGACTATAGTTAATAGTGCAAGTATAAGAATGTTTTTTCATGAATTATAACAAATATATGACACTATTACAAGGTGTTAATAATAGGATGATACATGGAAAAATATAGCTAATGTAAACTATGGACGATAGCTAATAGTGCTATTTTAATTGTCTTTCATCATTTGTAACAAAGGTATCTACTCTTTAAAAAAAAGTACAATTACAAAAAAAGTGCTGTCATAATTTGTAACAAATGTTCCACACCAGTGCACGGTGTTGGTGGTGGGGTTGTGTATGGCAATCCTGTATTCTTTGCGTGATTGTTCTACAAAACCAAAACTTCTCTAATGAAACTTTAAAAAAGTTATTTATGGCAGCAGTTTGGCAAAAATTAATATGTAATTTACTTTGATAAAATCTCAACATATAAACACACAGTGTGATTTTCACTAAATTTACATTTAGAACATTTATGCATATTTGCAATAGAATATTCAGATATTACAAATAAATTGGAACATGTTTTCAGTTTACCAACATTATTGTACATATGCAGTCATATGATGAAAGATCAGACAAATTCAGGGATGCTAGAATGATGCTTCCATCGATAATCAACTATTTGAGATTTCATCAGTAATCCATGAGCTTTTGCTTACTGTTCACATTGTCTTTTGCCATCGTAAGGGTAGCATGGACACAGATTCTCATTCACCTCAGAGAACTTCCTAAGGCAGAGTTTCCCTCAAGCATATAGCTGCCTTTGAAAATCTAATATCAAGGAAAATATAAAGATGAGGGGATGTTTATTAAATTTCCATGAGGTATAATAATTATTTCCTTTAGAGAATGTGATAACTTGCTAAATTTTTATTTGTATGAATAAACACAAATTGAGAAATTTCACACCACACACTGATCAAGTGATCTCAGTATATTTATGGAAGTCTTTACTAACTGGTTTATGGGTGGTGTTTGCTCAATTTCCGTTTATCTTTGCCCCATTTCCCAGGGTGAATCAAAGGAAATGCTGGTCTTTGAAAACACTTCTTCTTTTGGTTGACTCTTTTATATTGGAAACTTTCTAATCTCATCAGAATAGGTAAAATTAGGTTTAATCTCAAGTACTTCTGAATATGTTCCTCTATCCATCAAATATTCTGTAAGAAAAAATATATAAGCAGTTTCAGGTCTTCCAAGTCATTGGACAAAAAAGAGTTAATACCGAATGGAGTTAGAGGAACCTCAAAGTAAACGTGAGTACTTTCTCTCCGTTCAATTTCAAAATGGCATATAGATTTACGACTATGATTTTAAAATATGAATTGATAGTATTTGTAAAGATTAACGCTGATGAAGATGGGAAGGAAGAGATAGAAGGAAATGAGGATAACTTTGTAAAGAAGAAGGCAACAGATAGATTCAAATAAAATGGGTAATAGAAACTTCTTATGAAATGTAGATTTGACCAAGAGAGGAAAATGAGTATATGAAAGAGAAATAAAATGGAAACAAATAAAGTAAGTTGGGAAGAACATTTCTTCTATTGATAATTCACATGTAAGTATTAGATTTCTGTGTTTTTTTTCTGTTTCTAGAAGTGTTGCAGTGAATATCCTTTTATATAAATAAGTCCCTTTATTTCTGTAGGATAAAACTCTGGAATTGAAATTGTTGTGACAAATATAGTGCATTTAAAAATTGATAGATGTTGCTAAATTGGTCCTTCTAAAAGGCTTTTCTAATTTACAGTCCCAGCAGGAACATGTGTGTTTTCCCATTTCCCCTCAGTCTTACCAAAACTGCATATTTTCAATTTACTTTTTAAAAATCCGATATGTAAAAATCACACCACAATGTTAATTTACAGTTCTTTTGATTGAACGTACTTTATTTAATTGCCATTTGAATTTTTTTCAGTGAATCTCCTGCTCAAATTTTTGCTCGTATTTCTAAGTGAGTTTTGAGAACTCTTCATATATTCTGATATTAATATTGTGGCAAAAAGTTTTTTCCATATGTTCCTTGTCTTTTAACAGTTTGTGTTATATAAACATTTTAGTTGTTTTTTTAGCCAAATTATCAAATTTTTATGGCTTCTGTGTTTTGTGTCTTGCTTATGAAAATGTTTCCTACTCCAAGATTATAAAATAATTAGTTGTTTTCATTTTTCCTTCTTATTTATTTATTTTATTATCTAAAACTGGGAAAAATCTCTAGCTGTCCTCTAGATCTAAAATATTTTGGGATGCTCTCATATTTAACCTGCTTCTTGGTAGCATTAGCCTCACTCTCTTGTAAAAAAGAGGAAGATAACCTTTTAAAATTTCTGCCTTAGTAGGAGGGCAACTTTCCAGATTGATCCCATGGAGTATTGCTGTTGTTTTCATCTCATTTCTCAGTGCCTGTTTTATTGGAAATTTTGTGGGTAAGTTATTGGCACAAGTGGAGCTCTCTTTGAATTATTTTCCTGAACAACCTTTATAAAGTTGCTCTAAGCCTTTTGTGATCTTGATTTTCCTCCAACATAACAATCAATCCTTAATGCCTTTGGATCTCTTAAAATTCAGAGCTATATACTTGACCTTCTATTCTTTGATGGTTCTGTCTTGTGCCAGGGAATGAAAGACAAAATTTAGACCATTTTCCGTACATGTAAATGTTGGTAAGTGTAATAGATCATCCTTCATTTTGGATTGGGACTACAAAGAGATGTATCTTATGGGCAAAGAGTAAACCAGCAAAAACCAACTTTCAAATGAACTTCATGCTGACTAAAAAAAAAGAACAAGGAGGGAAGAAGACTTGTTCTTTTTGATATCAAGTCCTAATATAAAATTTCATAGGGAGCAGAGGTGGCTCAAGTGATTAGGAGCCTCCCTCCCACATGGGAAGCCCCAGGTTCGGTTCCCAGTGCCTCCTGAAAAAGAAGACAAGCAGACACAGAGAGCAGACAGCGAGTGCAAACAATGAGGGGAGGGAGAAATAAAAAAAAAATTTTTTTAATCTTTAAAAAAAGGAAAAAATTCATAATTATATGATATAGGATATAGTATAGACAAATAGACCAGGGGAAAAAAGTAGAGAGCTTAGTTGCATCCATGAATTCTTTACATAAAACAGAGACAGATATTGTAGTCTTATGGGGAAAGGGCAATTTTGTTCAATTAATCTTGTTGAGACAATTGATTATGCATATTTAAAAAATGAAATTAGTCTCCTATTTCACACCATCTACAAAAAGCAACTTGCAGTGGATTCTTTGGCCAAAATGTGAAAAGAAAGTTAATGAAACTTTTAAAAGATAAATGGAGAATGCCTTCATTATCTTAAGACAGGGAATGAATGATCTCTTACACAAGTTACAAAATGCACTAACTAGTAAAAAAAAATTGATAAATTATGCTATTTTAAAATAAGAATTACTGTACAACAAAATGTATCACTAAGAAAGTGAAAACAGAAAGCCATAGGAGAAGATATTTGTAATACATGTAATTAATAAAGAATTAGTAGGCAGAATATATAAATATTATTTCAAATCAGTAAGAAAAATTGCAGACAACGCAGTAGAAAAATGGGCAAAGTCTTGACTAGGCACCACACAAAAAAGAACATGAAACGGCTAATAAACATATAAAAAAGAGTTAACCTCCTTAGTTATCAGGGAAATGCAAATTCAACTCTCCATGAACTACTATAACAAAGAACCAGGGTGGCATCAATTGCAAAGTCTGATGCTATCAAATGATGCTGATGCTGTGGAGCAACTGGACTTCTACTGCATGGCTCCTGTGAGTAGAAAGTGGTATGACCACATTGGAAAACTTTGCCTCTCTCAGGGTGGGCAATATGTATACTCAGTTATCAGCAATTCTACTCTTAGGCATATACCCTACAGAAATGCTTATGTATGGATGTTATGCTAGGATGCATACACAAAAATGCTCATAGCAGCATAGTTCACAATAGTGCATCATTGGAAATAATGGAAATATCTATCAAAAGTAGAATGGATAAATACATTTTGTGTATTAAGACAATAAATCACTTTACAGCATTGAAAATGGGCAGACTATAACTATACACAATGATATAGATACATTTCAGAGTCACAAGGTTGAACAGAAGTTAGACCCAAAAGAATCAAAACTGTATGATTCCATTTATATAAAGTTCAGAGGCAGACAAATTCGATCTGTATAGCTTAGGGACATGCTAGCAAGTGGTAAAATTGTGAAGTAAAGCACAGGTGTGGTTACTTCCAAAGCCATGCTGTGGTTTCCTTCGAGGAGGAGGGAGTTGGCTGTCTGGGATGTTCTTTGGTTGTTGGCAATGTTCTATATCTTGATGTTTGTTTGATGTATGTTTTTCCACTTTTCTACATTTGGTTATATTTTACAGTGAACACATTTAAAATAAATAAGCACAAAAGCTTCATAAAACTTTGCAGAACTATACCTACCAGTGTTTAACAAAAATCTCCACTCACACAAATTCTATAGAAAAATATGTTAGCACATGCACAGAAAGGTCTGCAAAACCACTCCCCATAAAGCACGAAATGGACAATGTGGTAATTTAAAAATATTAATTTACAACCACTTGCTTTCAATTCACCTGGAACTGGGACGAAGGAACTGGGCAGGAAGAAAAGAGAACGTGGGAGTATTTACAATTAGAATAAAAGAAAGGTTAGAGAGATCAGCTCCTGTTTCCCTAATTAAGTGATCATGGAGGGCAGGGGAACTAAGATTTTTTTTTTTTTTTCTCTTCTTGACAGTAACTCGTCACAACTTTCTACGCTGTAAAGTAGGCACGGAGGTGTTCAAGTTACCAGTGTACCACGAGAAGTTGACGTGCATCAAAGAGGAATCAGAATGGAAAGGTACGAAGAGCAATGAGCAAAGGAGAATTGCTTTCTTATTTTCATTTCCATTCATATTCATAATCTGATTTAAAGAATATCAGTAGTAAGCCAAGAAAGATTAAAATAACATGAGATGAAGATCTGGCTTGAGGGTACATATCAATAAATTGAGATGACTTTATTCAGTTGATTAATGGGGGAATGTAATTTAACTCACTTATGGGCTGCTTTTGGTATCTGAAGTGTAGTATTAATTGAATTCCATTTTCCTTAATTCAGATGTGGTTACAAGGACAGCTGTCTCCTAGAATACATAGTTTTGCTGAAGTGTTTTTAAAATCTCTCTTTTTTTAAAGATTTATTTATTTAACCCCTCCCTCCCCTCGTTGATTTGCACTCGCTGTGCCCATTCACTGTGTGCTCTCTGTGTCTGCTCATCTTCTCTTTAGGAGGCACCAGGAACTGGGAGAGGCGCCCAGTTGCTTGAGGCACCTCAGCTTCCTGCTTTGTTGTGTCTCTCATTGCCTTTTCTCTTTGGATCTCCTTGTTGCATCATCTTGTTGTGTCAGCTCGCTGAGCCTGCCTGTTGCGCCAGCTCACTGTCTTGCTCATCTTCTCCAGAAGGCACTGGGAACCAAACCTCAATTGCCTGAGCCACATCTGCTTCCCTAAATCTCTTTTAATATTCTGGAATTTATGTAGACTCATTTATGGAGGATAGAGAAATGCTTGAGAGTTTTTACAGTTTTTATTTTTTATTTTGCCTCTTTTAGATATACTGTCTTTCAAAATGCTTTCTTTGGAAAAACACTTCAAATACGAAATTAAATAGTTGTGGGGCATTTAATAACGACCATGAATTCTACACACAATTACTAAAAGAATACTTTGTAATTTTCTCATAACCATTCTGTGGTTTGGATAATTTGGTTTAGAAGATGTTTAGAAATGCAATTTCCAGGATTTGTGTGTATGTGTGTATGTGTGTGTGTGTGTGTCTGTCTGTGAAACAGAATGCTTTTGGTAATCCTAGAATTATTCCCACAAGTGGTAAATTGGATATTAGGTAATAGAATACGTGTGCAATTTCCTACAGATGAAATGTTCCCTGTTACTATTTTCCATTTCCATTTTCACCCAAGGAAGCAATTGGATGTGCTGTCCTGTAGACTGGAAAGCCTACAAGTCTAACTGCTACGTCCCTCTGCATGACAATAAGACCTGGGCTAAGAGTGAAGAGAACTGTACTGGGATGGGGGCCCATCTGGCCACTGTCAGCACAGAAGCTGAGCAGGTATGGTGGTGGCTTTGCTTCAGCATCTCACTGCTGGTTTGAATCTCTTTGCAGAGAAAGAGGCACGTTCTCTGCTCTGCTGTGCCTCAGCACCTTTGCTTAATCCCTTCCATCTGCCTGGAAATGCTTTTCTTCTTCTGGTCTTTCCAGATATAATTCAGGTGTTATTTCCTCCAAAAACTTCCCTGACCATGTTCCCTCCTCCACCTTCCCTCTTCTAAGTTTGAGGTACTTCCTTAGATAGCTTGTGCAGAGCATGAGAACGACTCACTCCAGTGGACTGTAATTGTCCTCCGCTCCTCCGTCCCTCCACTGACTCCTGTCTTACGGAGGGCAGGCGCCATGCTTTCCTCGTCTTTGCACCTCCAGCCAGGCACACTGCACAGGTCTTCACAAATGCAACGTGAATAAGTGAATAATTGAGTGGTTAATCAGGACTGAAAGAGCTTCTCAGGATAAAGCATAGGAAAGTAGATTAGATGTATGGTTCTAATTCCAAATAAAGAAATCTTAAGGTACATTCAATTCTTTAAAACGGAAATTGATTTCCTCGTGATGTATTTTTGTATAAGTAGCAGGAGTCAGATTCTATTCTATTCTTGGTCAGCAGCGTTTTCTGGAGGAAATCTCATTGGCTTTGCAATCTGCAGGTTCACTGACTCTTGGAATAAAATGAAATCTAACAAAATACACAAACTAAAAATCTTTAGAAACAAAAGATCCTGAAAATGCAATCCTATCAAGTACTGTGCTAGGAGATTTGCAAGTATGATCTTACTTAATTCTAGCTGTGACTCGGTGAAGTATTCAGGTGCCCCTTTCGGAGAGGAGAACACCCGAGTTTCGTGAGATTAAGACACTTGCTAACATTATACAAAAAATGCCAGAGGCAGGATTTGAAAACAGGTCTGTGTTATGCCGAACCTTTTCTGTTTAACCGTTTACCTCTTTGACTTCTTTTTTCTTTCTCCAAAATAACAGCCATCATCTGATAAGTGAAAGTATATTTATGTTTTATGCAGAACTTTATTATTCAACTTTTGGATAGACGATTTCCATATTTCCTGGGACTTACATATCAACGCACTGAAGGCCAGTGGCACTGGGTGGACCAGATGCCATTTAACCCACACCTGGTGTGAGTATCCTGGCTGGGACTAGGGGGCTGTATAGGCAGAGGTGAGATAGAATTCCTTTTGGGGTGGAGTATACCCATGTGAAAATGTTTACTCAGACAACACTATATCCTGAGTGACCTCTTTATGCTATGTCTCAAGTACAGAATGATTCTGTGACTTAGGTGAAATTTCCAATATGTTGTATTTGTACAACATAAATGAGAGAAAGCATGGGAATAGTATGAAAAATTATTTTAGGTTTTATTTTTGGGGAAATTAACAGTATAAGAGAGAAAAAATGTTTTTAAAACAATGTTATAACCACATTATTTTCTCCCTCTAAACTAATGCTGTCTAATACAAACATAATACAAGTCACATGTATAATTTTGAATTTTCCAGTAGTCACATCAAGAAGGCTAAATGACACCTAATACATCCAAATATTATCATTTCAACATAAGTAATCAATATAAAAATATTACTGAGATATTTTACACCCTTTTATCATTCTAAAGCTTCCAAATATAGTGTGAATTTTACTCTTAAAGCACTTCTCAATACAGAGAAGCCACATTTCAAGTACTCAGTAGCCACATGTGGCTAATTACTATTGAATTGGGCATTGCAGCTCTATGTTCTTCACTAGGGGCATTTTCTCTGCATTGTCCCTGACCTATGGTTTTTAAGAATGTTTTTTATTTTCAGATTCTGGCATGAGGGTGAACCCAATAACTATCAGCAAGAAAACTGTGTTGCCCTTCTTAGTAAACAAGATAAATGGGCCTGGCGTAATTTTCCTTGTAACTTTGAGGCAAGTAGGATTTGCAGGCTACCTGGAACAGTATTCAAGTAGAAACTTCTGAAGTGGTCCTTGCAATGGGGACAGAAAAGAAGAGCCAAGCAGAAGAGGGCACAACCGGAAGACAAAATACATGTTGGGTTTGAAAGCATTGTCAAGCGTGATGGCCTTATTTATCTCTGTTCAATTCGATCTAGACCCTGTGGTTTTGTGTGGTATTTTGGTGGAAGGAATCATCTTTTCTGTGAGAACCAGTTTTTCATTATCTTTGCTTCTTGATAGGATTTCAGGGTATTTACTTCTCAGGTGGTATGCTTGGTCATATATCTAATAGAATGATTTGAAAAATGGTGCAATCTTTGTCATTCTTTTCTCCTGCTCATATTCTTCACTCTTAAAATTCAAAGCCAAGATATTTCGACTGGTAGCAGTGCACTGCTTTTTAAATCCAACTATCACAAGCACTTAATGTTTTTTTTTAAAAATTTTTATTGTTTGATGCTTCATTTTCTGACTTTTACATAATATCAGCCATTAGTTCAACATTCCATGAACAAAATTTTGCCACCACAACAATATAAAATAGCTCTGAATTGGAGTATTGCATAGGTAGGAAAAAGTCCATTTACCTTTTTAAAAATCTCACTTTCTCCACCCAAAAATGTCTTCTCAAAGCAGGGAGTCTTTTTTTTTTTTTTAGGCAACTTCTTTCTTTCTTTCTTTATTTATTTTCTTTTTTAAGGATTTATTTATTTATTTACTTTTATCCATTTTTACACCCCTTCCCCCTCCCCCCCGTTTTTTGCTGTTTCTATGTCCATTCGCTGGGCAACTCTGTGTCCATTTTCTGCCCTCTCTTCTCATCCTTCTCCTCCTGTCTTCACTGGGATTCAATCCTTGGAATCTCTGATGTAGGAGAGAGGCATCCTGCCCGCGCAACCTTAGTTGCTGGTTTTTCGGTGCGTCTCATCTTGCCTCTCCCTTGTGTCACTCTCCTATTATGTCATCATCTTGCTGTGTGGCTCGCGGGAACTGGTGGTGCGCCCGCGCACAGGGCCTGGCGGCCCACGCACCTTCTATATATTTTAAAAATTTTTACCAGGAGGTCCCGGGGATCGAACCCAGGTCCCTCCATATGGGAGATGGACGCCAACCAGATATAGCCCCCTGCTATATCTCTTAAGGTTGACCAGAGATACCTAGAGTTACAGTCTTTTCCCATACAGGATGGACATATAATAAATCAGGCTTAGTTTATCACCAGCATTCTAAAAACCAGACCTAGGGAGGAAAACGAGGTCTGGGGACACATGCATGGTTTCTAATATAGCGAATGTTTAGCCCACCCTGATTATCACAGAATCAGGACAGTGAGAATATTCGCATAAAGCAGGGAGTCTTGAACTGACTTATTATTTTTTTAAATATGAAAATCCCTTATAGGCTACTTTAACAAAACTCTGTACCTAAACCAAATTCTATACCCAAGGAAACCCTAAAGAATTCAAAGGTCTCAACTTTGCATTTATAGTTTATGACAGAACCTGGACTATGGCTCAGATTTACCTTTTATAAGAGGTGAAATGTACTTCCTTTGGTATTGCAAGAAAATCCACTGGGGGTGATTTGCCTCTTTACTTGTCTGACAGATAGATACACATTTTAAATAACTTGAATCAACCTTGTATTAGTGTTTTTATTTTAAATTTGAATCAGAGTTGTATTTTGAATCCATTTATGTAATTGTTAACATGTTTCTTTAGAGCTATATTGCACTATTTCAAACTTAGCACAGAAGTCGTGTTTCAACAACATGAAATTATGCTTCCTGATATACATGGATTAATTTTGTAGCAGTCACAGCCAACTTCAACAGAATATGGTGGTCTTTCTTAATTTCTGTTTGCTGATGTTTTCAGGATCTAAACTGAAAAATGTCCAGCAACAGCTTTTTAACCTAACTTCCATACCACTGTTTTTAGAAAACAGTATTTATTTTGTAAATTGTTATTGGTTTTCTAGAATATGAAGTGTTTGTTTGTGTGCAGTAGTGGTGGTGCTGTGTGTGTGCCTGTTTTGTCTGCATTTGAAGCTGATGCTTTTAACTGAAGTAGTGCTAAGTGACTTTAATTGTGTTTGCCATATTCATTTAATATCCCTGCACAAAACCTAAAAAACTTGCTGAGGTAGTTCTATGTAAACCTCTAATGGGTTTTGTATAGTCAATATACATTTTTTTTTTCACAATTGATGAACACATATTGAAGCATTGCTAATAACCATGGTTTGTGTTATGGTTAACTCTTTGCACTCTACAAGTTTACAGGTTTTGACAAAATGTATAATGGTCTGTATCTGTCATTGCAATGTCAGGCAGAACAATTCCAATGGCCCCCAAAATTTTAATGGCATTTTTAATTTGTATAAAGCTGTATGTTGGTGGAGATTCAGTTGTCAATAAGATGTAACCTTTGTGATTTTGTAATCTATGTCTGCATCTAAATGTATGATTTATTTCTCTCAATGCTGATCGTTTTTCATTATTTCCATGGCTACCACTGTATTCCAAGCTACCATCTTTCTCACCTGGAACATAGCAAAGAACTTCCTATTGGTCTTTCAGTTTCCACCCTTGCTCCCTTTCAGTCTGTTCTCAACTCTCATGGCACCTTCCTCTACTTCACAATTTCTTTAAGATAGCTGGTTGTGTCATAAAGATAGACACTAATTATTTTAGTACATTATGATAGGTCCAGAAACTTGAAACACTTAAAAAAAATAGTGTTTGGTATATACATATATCTATGTCTATATCTATATCTATGTCTATATCTATCTATATTTATATCTATATCTATATTACATATATCTAGCTATGTCATCTATATCTATCTATATCTACATCATCTCTCTATTGTTAGGGAAATAGAAATAAAAGAAAAATCTTCTCCCAGCTGACAAAAGAAACACTTTCTATGCAATTTAGAATCTCACAGTTTTATTGAGCAATTCATGAATCAGGCAGCACCCCATTTAGAAAGTAGAAGGGAGCTCCTACGCCAAGAGGGTGGAAAGGGGAATTCAGTTAGGGCGAATGCAGAAGAAAATGAGGAACTGTTTTTATTGACTGATGTTAGGTTTCCATTTTACATGGAGTGGGGTGTCTTACAAAGTAGGGAGCAGATGTGCATTGATTACTATGGTGTGCTTGTCCATTCTGGAGCTGTCTCTATTCCTTTATACATTTAAGTTGTGCTTTCTCTTCTCAGAGATTTTTCCTTATTCAAAATGTTGCTTTCTGGCATTTCACAAATCCAAAATAAATAGAAGAAACAGGGTACATCATTCCAATTTTGCTTTGGATTTGAAGAGTCCCTTATGGTGGCACAATCTTCTATTGTAACTATGTTGTTGGGCTCCCCTGCATCCCAGAAGCTGAAAGAGAGTGACAAGGGACATATTATATCCTGGCAACAATTTTTTGAGGTAGGTCTTATAATCTCCATCTTATTGATGAAGAAATGGAATCTCAGAAAAGCTAAGCCATTTGTCTAAGTCATAGCATTTGTGAGTAGTGTGCATGAAATGGACCTTTTAACTTTTTATTTTGTCATGCTCCTTTGGGGCTTTAGACCCAAAATGAGAAGTGATGGGAAGGGTTGATATCCTGATGGGTGTGTTTCCCTTGCACTCACACCTTTACTGTCATGTTTGGTTCCCTTTCCTCCATACACTATGCATTAATTTAGGTGCATCATTCAACAGTCCTCTGGTGCTGTAGTGAAATAACTTCTCTGAAGTATCAGTGAGCACCTGAACGATAATCTTAGAACTGCTGCTTACTAGCTGCATAATCTTGGGAAGGTCACTTAACCTCCCTGATCTTCAGTTTCCCCAAATATTTAAATGGGAATTACTACTAGTGATGTGTCTCAGAGAGGTGTAATTTAGATAAAATACACTTATGAACGAGAAAATACTTTGAAAACTCCAAAATGAAGTGCTCTAAAGAGGTAGGGCTACTATTAAGGAGAAAAGAAATATTATCATTTCACAACATAAGAATTTGCAGTCTTTCTCAAATCACCATTTTTGTCTTATTCACTACAATTTTGGGACATAAGATTCTGAATTCCACTTTTGTTCTCTTCTGCATTTCCAACAAATTATTCTTCAGATCTAATCTCCTCTTTTCATCTACTGTTTCCCTTTAACTCTTGAGACAGACCCAGGGAATGGGAGAGGTGGGTCCTTGTGTTTCTCTCTTTTCTGCACCTGCTCTTCCCCTTCCTACATTTAATACCACCAAGGGTGGGCCTGAAAATATCTCATGTAACAGAAGGAGGTTCTAAGAAATTCCCCTCAACAGTGGATTAACTTTGGAATTCAGGTTAGTGTTACAGTACTCTTAGGAGAAAAAAGCACTTACCTCAGAGATTCTCTGAGAGGTGTGCCATCCACCCACTGCCATTGACCCTCAGTCACCTGGTCTGTCAGTCCAATATAGAACTCTCTCTTTCGAGGTTTCTTATGGAAAAGAAATTCCTATGGAAGATACACAATCAAGAAATAGGAGAGCAGTTATTTCAGTTCTGAGAAAATTGTCAAGTTTTTTATTAAAAGAAGTAAAGTAAGAACTGGGCTAGGGACAGTAGACAAATGGACATGAAATTATAAGATCAAGGAGGAGCATCTTTTGATTTTAAACTGACTAATAAAACCTATAACAGAGAAATAATTCTCAGTAACTCTTTCTAAGTTTATTAACTTCTACTGGTGGCAAAGTGAACTGTATGTAACATAAAACATTAATCACATCTTAAAAATAATGAACAATACTTGTTTACCCTCTTTCATGTAACATGATAAACAAAATGGTCATTCTAAAATTAACTCCCAACCCTCTTTTTTTCCTGCCTAAATAATAAAGCAACTCAACATGGAAATTCACCTTTTCTTAGCTTTTTCTGATAACAAGAATAAGTTAACGGAGGTAAGGATGCTTACAGGTATTTCAGTACATTCTTGTAACAAATAGTAATTGAGGGCCACACAAGTGCACATATATGGATAAGGATGGACCTGGTGAAGAATGCTACCTGATGCTACAGGAGGCTCTACCCCAGCTACCTGCTCCTCCTGTGTGTTGATCACCACCAGATGAGCTCCCATGTCTGAACAGTTTTTTAAACTTGATAACCAGGTCAGAGTGTTAGTGGAAAAGAAGTAGCAGCTAGATTGAAAATGTTCCCACTTCAATGGACAACAGTTCTTGACTGAACCTAGGAGAGAGAAGTTTCAGTGAATGTCCCAGATGAGCTAAGTAAGAAAATGGAAAGCCCCATCTGGCCACATGGGGAGGTCACCATTTTCAGTCAGAAGCCCTGGAATCCCTTGTTCAAGCTCCACCTCTTATGTTCTAAGGCTGTTGATAATTCCAATGTCAATAAACATAAACAGCAATGTTCTTGTCTTTTAAAGTAATTCCATAATCCTTTTTTTCAGATGTCAGAACCAATAAAAGCAAACCTATATACAATCTCTCACTTATGCTTTGAATGTAGCACCCTATTGTCTGTTCTTAATTGCCAACAGCAGAGAAAGCGATGTGTTACCTGAGTGACCCCTAAGCAACCGTCTCTTATGTTACCCAAACAATGTACCCTCAACTAAATCTCCAAAGTGTGGAGTCAGATTTTGAAGGAGAAGTAGGACTAACTAGCTCAATCTCTATCAATTTAAAGGTAAGGTAATTATAGCCCAGAGACAGAAGTCACTTTCTTAGTGTCATAGAGCATTTTGCTGATACTTCAACAGGACTATATATAAGAGAATGAAGTATTTCCAAATCCTGAGGCATTTCCAAATCCTTTACTCTATACATTTTTTTCCTCCACCTCATTTTAGAAGTAGGTGATGAATGAAAAAAAAAGTATGCTCCTGGAGATAATTCCTTCCAACTCTAAATCTTTTGTTTAGACATATACCCCAAATTTATTATACTATTCCCAAGATTTCCTGCCTCAATGCTAATTGCATTTCCAAAGTTCTATTCCTGCACTCTCACCAATTGTTTATCATTCTCTTGCACGAGCAAGATTTTACATTCTGTTTTCAAAAAGTAGGATCTAATCCAGCTATACTTGGTGTATCCCAAAATCAACCTAGAAGCTCAGAAAATGTTGCTATATTAATTTGGAATGTCAAATTTGAGAATTATTATACCTGATTCATCATTGTAGCAGGAGAGTGCCATTAAATTATCAGGTGGCTGGAACTTTTTCTCATCACAAAGTTGAAAGATGTGATATGTCACTGTAAGGAGAGAGGCATAGTTAATGCTCATTACTTTTTTAAAAAATAAAAATACATTTTCTTATATTTATAACAAAAGTCCTAATAATAATCATGATATTTTCTTATTATCTACTTTCTTCCCACATGGAGAAGCATAGGGATTTATTTACTCAAACAGGGAAGAAGGAATTTACATTTCATGGCTCTCCGAATTTCTGAAGATGAATATATTTTATTTCAGACACAAAGAGCCAGAGAAAAACAAATGCATTTGTACTCCTTCTTATACCAAGTCTAACTTATGCCTACTCTTCTTTTCAACAATATAATTTGTCATATCTGTGGTCTTCACCACTGATTTATTCCCGAGCTCCACACTAGCATCTTATAGGGAAGGTAAAACTAATGGTAAGGGTGCAAAGGTAGACTCAAGGAGATGAAAAATGTCATTGAGGTTCATTGAAATTTCTTAAGTCATGTATTAGTGGAGTCTCTGGCTTGAGGACTAGTCTGGAGATTAACGGGGGAAAAAGTGGAACAGGAAGACCTTCTGTGGGAGAAAAGAATCCATAGATGGCAGGGAAGAGATTACTCCCAGTATTCACCAGGGAGATTCAGATTGAATTTGACCTTCAGAACCCACCAACACATCTTGTGATAAAACAGGCACTGAGAAATAAAATGGAGACCCCAGCCAGAGTCCATGAGAACACCAGGGAAGAAAAACATCCTCTCCCTGTAGAAAGAGAAAGACATAAACATGGTCAATTTTCCCCAAATGAGACACAACAGAGATACAAGGGATTCTTATTTTCTTACGTATTTCTTTCCACTCACTTTGTGTTGCATAATTCTCAAACTTCAGCGTGTGTCAGAATCACTTGGAGGGTTTATTACAACAGAGCTTGCTGGGTTCCAACGCCAGAGTTAACAGTTCAGTGAGCCCCACTGAAACCAAGTTCCTAGGGGTGCTGATGCTTCTGGAGTGGTCACTGCACCTTTAGGACCACTGGAGTAATCCTTCTCTAATTGTAAGACTCTGACTCACTAACTCCGACAGATCTACAAACTTTCCTTTCTACATCCTCCAAATTAAAAAAACAAACAACCAACAAACTTTTAACTTTTCTAAGTTACCCCCATGTTTCTATCTCCCTTTCCCCCTCTGCCATCTCTTCTTTTCTTGTCTCTCTCCTGCTATCCTTTGTTCAATGTCTCATTTTCCCAGTGCTTTGTAAATGAGTCAGATAAAACTTTGGCAGTCATCTGGTAGTTCCACTGCTCGTTCCAACACACATTTTACAGATAAGGAAAGTGAGTCCCAGAGAAGTGACATGACTTACACAAGGTGACAAAGTGACTTGGAGAAAGAGTAGGAACAGCAATCTGGCAAGTCTCCCTGAACTCAATCCAGAAAGCTTTCCAGTGTAACATCCAGCCTTCCAGTCTTCTTCCTCTAACCCCTTCCTTCTTGCCTTTCCTTGCTTTTCTTTCTCTTTCTTTTTTTCTCTCCTTCTTTTCTTTCTTCTCCTTCTCTCTCTCTCTTTTTCTCTCTCTCTCTCCTTCACTCTCTTTTCCACTGATTTCCTTCCCATTGCTTTCCTTTCATGTCATAGATCCTGGGTTACTTACGCTTATTCTTTTGCCCTATGTCCACCATATTTATCACCTCCCCACAGAAAAGGGATCTATGGAGGAAAAGGAAGACTGCAGATTTTACCTGTGCATTGTGATGTAGATGATTTAGATGAATTCATTCTTTCGCTTTTGTCCTCTCTCCTCAGTTTCTAAGAGTGTTGTGTTGTCAATATTCAAGGAAAATAATCTTGAAGGGTGAGCATTTTATCTGTCCTTTAGGAAGACCAGCTCTAAATTATTAACTCATTTTATGGCTGTGCTCTTGTCAGGATTTCCCTTCTTACATAAGGAGGATAAGGTTGTTAACCGGGCAACGGCATGTCAGTTCCCCTCACTTCAGGAAACAACAAAATGGGGAAATGATGCAAGGTCAAGTATCCTCAGAAAGCTGACACTATGGGGAAATATGAGAGTCTTTAAAAATATTGTGTTATTTTGATAGATAAAATTTCTCTGCTTTCTTCCAGGCTTAACTCATCCTCGAATTTCTTCCTTGACACTGTGGCATCCACCTCTGTTCTCTGCATTCTCAAATTTCACTCTTGGTCTATACAACCCCATACAATTGTTATCTGAACAGGTGATTTAGACTCCAAATTCTCACAGCACCTAACAACACAAATCTGTTGTCATTTATGCTTTTTCTTCCTCCTTCATTTGCAGCTCTTGAACATTCTAGCACTGTGGATTTGTATCCTGCTTGTGAAAGAGCTTACCACTAAGCACTTTCTCAGATCCCTTAGCTGGACAGTCTCATATGGTTTGACTTCTTCAAAACTCATATCAAATTTTTACTTCATAATTCACCTTCTGAAGCCCAGAGATTCTGTAGGACATTTAATTTTATTCTGAATTATTTGGGTCAGGAGGTGTGGGTTAGTTCTATTTTGCAGCCCACATTAGAAGAAATTGTTTTGAATGTCAGAAGAAGGAATATCAATTGGACCTTAGAGTGCAATGCTTCTCCGGAATGTTTCTTAGGCCTAGTATTGTGCTATCTCCTTCCTTAAAGATATTAAGTATAAGACCAAACTGCCGCCGCGGCCTCCCAGGGGCCGGCCAGCTCCCCCAGCCCAGCCTGGGGGCCGTGCCGCCCCGCCCCCAGCGTCGACCCTCGCCTGCCCGCCCGCCTTAAATGTGACACCGGTGCTCGGACTGAAGCGGATGAGCACCATGTCGAATCTGAGCAAAGGCACGGGCAGCCGGAAGGACACCAAGATGCAGATCCGGGCCTTTCCGATGACCATGGATGAAAAATATGTAAACAGCATTTGGGACCTTCCGAAAAATGCAATTCAAGAAATCCAGGGTAAGAATAACAGTGGTCGTAGTTTTGAGGAGCTCTATAGAAATGCATGTACAATGGTTTGCATAAACATGGAGAAAAACTCTACACTGGACTAAGAGATGTTGTTACCCAACATCTCATAAATAAGGTACGAGAAGATGTACTAAATTCACTGAATAACAACTTTCTTCAAACACCAAATCAAGCTTGGAATGATCATCAAATAGCAATGGTGATGATTAGAGACATACTGATGCATATGGACCGTGTATATGTACAGCAAAATAATGTGGAGAATGTCTACAGTTTAGGATTAATTATTTTTTGAGATCAAGTTGTACGTTCTGGGTGTATTAGGGATCATCTACTACAAACTCTATTAGATATGATTGCAAGAGAGAGGAAAGAAGAAGCTGTAGACAGAGGTGCAATAAGAAATGCTTGCCAGATGTTAATGATTTTAGGTTTTGAAGGAAGACCTATGAAGAAGATTTTGAGGCTCCATTTTTGGAAATGCCTGAAGAATTTTTTCAGATGGAAAGCCAGAAATTTTTAGCGGAAAACAGTGCTTCGGTATATATAAAGAAAGAAACTAGAATTAATGAAGAAATAGAGCAAGTGATGCACTGCCTTGACAAATCAACTGAAGAGCCAATTGTAAAGGTGGTTGAGAGTGAACTCATTTCCAGAAACATGAAGACTATAGTAGAAAAGGAGAATTCTGGGCTAGTCCATATGTTGAAAAATGGAAAGACAGAGACCTTGCTTGCATGTACAAGTTATTTAGTCGTGTGCCAAATGGTTTGAAAACGGTGTGTGAATGTTTGAGTTCCTATTTGAGGGAGCAAGGTAAAGCCCTCGCTTCTGAGGAAGGAGAAGGAAAGAATCCTGTTGACTATATCCAGGGCTTATTGGATCTGAAGAGTAAGTTCCATCACTTCCTCCAGGAATCATTCAATAATGACCGGCTCTTTAAACAAATAATTGCGGGTGACTTTGAGTATTTTCTCAACCTCAACTCCAGGTCCCCTGAATACCTCTCATTATTTATTGATATAAGTTGAAAAAGGGAGTCAAAGGACTAACAGAACAAGAAGTAGAAGCAATATGGGATAAGGCAACGGTACTTTTTAGGTTCGTGCAAGAAAAAGATGTATTTGACCGTTATTATAAACAACACTTGGCAAGGAGACTTCTCACAAATAAAAGTGTTTCTGATGACTCTGAAAAAAAAAATGATATCTAAGTTAAAGACTGACTGTGGATGTCAGTTCACATCCAAACTGGAAAGAATGTTTAGGGATATGAGCATCTCAAACACAACTATAGATGAATTCAGGCAACACCTACAGGCAACTGAGGTGTCTTTAGGTGGTGTTGATCTCACAGTCCGGGTGCTCACAACAGGATATTGACCCACTCAGTCAGCCACACCAAAGTGCATCCCACCAGCACCATGGCATGCTTTTGAAATATTCCGAAGGTTTTACCTAGCCAAACACAGTGGTCAACAGCTCACACTCCAGCATCATATGGGTTCTGCAGATCTCAATGCCACCTTTTATGGACCAGTTAAAAAGGAAGATGGATCTGAAGTTGGTGTTGGAGGTCACAAGTAACAGGCTCTAATACACGAAGCACATACTGCAAGTCTCCACTTTCCAGATGACCATATTAATGCTCTTTAATAATAGAGAAAAATACACATTTGAGGAAATTCAACAAGAGACCAATATCCCTGAAAGAGAGCTTGTTAGAGCTTTACACTCTCTCACCTGTGGTAAACCAATACTACGGGTTCTTACAAAAGAACCTAAGTCAAAAGAAATAGAAATGGTCACATATTTACAGTTAACGACCAGCTTAGATCCAAACTACACAGAGTCAAGATTCAAACAGTTGCTGCCAAACAAGGTGAATCTGACCCAGAAAGGAAAGAAACAAGGCAGAAAGTAGATGATGACAGAAAACATGAGATAGAAGCTGCTATAGTGAGGATAATGAAATCGAGGAAGGAGATGCAACACAATGTGTTAGTAGCAGAGGTAACACAGCAGTTGAGGGCTCGATTCTTACCAAATCCAGTTGTTATTAAGAAAAGTATTGAAAGACTTACCAAGAGAATATTTGGCACGAACACCTGAGGATCGCAAAGTATACACATATGTAGCATAAAATATATTCAGAAATTTGCTTTATTCTTGCACTTTACTCTTTGCATGGACTTGGAAGTTCTTTTAAATCATTAAATACTAAGATGACCATCTCTTCTATTAAATTACAGTACATGTTCTGGACCATTCAGATCAAGCCTTTACTCCCTTTGAGAGTTTTCAACATCAATTGATTGAGCTTCAGGCTTTTCAACATTTATCCCTGTGGAGATCATCTTTACAGTTCTTTGGGAAAATGTGAATGTGCCGCATTTTGCTTTCAATACTGTATGGAAACAGGAAAAAATAAAACAAAAATTTAGAAAATACAGCTCATTAAAAAAAAAAAAAAAAAAAAAAAAAAATTTTTAAAAAAGGACTTAAAAAAAAAAAAAAAAAAAAAAAAGACCAAATTGTTCTCAGGGGATTTAAATTTACAAGTCTCAGGAGGAAAAAGTATGACCTGAAATCTCCAGACTCAATGACTCACAGACCTTCCACATGTTAGAAGATATTCTTGTACTCAAAGGGACTTTTTATTATTTCAACATATTGGTCAATTTCCTCTGCATCCTCTATTTTACACTTGTATAGATTTATTACATAAAGTTTCAGAATTAAGTATGTATGTATTATTAAACATGTACATTCAAAATATATATTATCAGGTAATGACTTTTTGATTAGTAAAAGGAGAGAATTTATCTAGTAGGTGAGTAGGTGAATTATTAAATGATGAATTGTAATGAATGCAACCAATTGTTTCTTAATTATGTCCAATTAGCAATAAACAATATTAATAAACAATTATAAAACCATTTAAATTAATGCAATTATATATTAATTAATAATCAATTGATAATATTTTCCCAGTCATAAAAATGTCTGTTTATATACTTTATTATATTGCTTCCTCCAAATTATAAAAATATTTTTTATTAAAAATATGAGAACATGACAAGCAAAAATTCTCTGATCTATCTAATTAATGCACTTCCCTAAAGTCAATCAGACATAATAATTTCTTGAAAATACTTTGAGATATTTTCTAAGCCTCTTTATACGTATATACAATGCAAATAGGATCATACTAAGAGTACTATGCATACTCTTATGTTTTGAAAATTATTTTTATACTGATCAACATATTTTCTTAATTGTATTGTTTAGAGTTTTCCATAACCTATAAATCAGGCACCTTCAAAGGACATTTCAGTCATCTCTAGTTATTTTCCCCCTCTTACAAATGACACAATAACTATCTTTATACATACTTACAGGTGCAAATTTTTTGGCTCATACAACAAATGGCTAACTGTTAAAATCAGTATTTGGCTTGATCCATCATCATAGATTAACCTACTGTGATACTAAAGCAAATCTAAAATTTTATCTGATGATACTTTTATTGTAATTTAATATTAAAAACTTTAGGAGATAAATATAAAATAATGCCATTGTAGTATATGAACAATAATTACTCAGCAGTGCAACTGGTAAATTATTCCTGTGATCACTATGCTATAATTTTTTAAAAATAAAAATGAAGACTTGCTGTTAATTGAGGAGAAGAGAAGAAAGATATTTTTGGATACTTCATTTCTCTTTAACCCTTTCTTATTCATACTCTAATAAAAATATTTTTCTTGGATCAATAATGGTTTATCATGAATATTGTTGCATAAAATTTGAAGTATTTCTGCCTTATGATATTTCAAGGTGGCAACATTGATATTCTGCTGTAATTCATCCTCATAAAATGTGAAGAGTTTCCAAATAGATTTTATCTTGAAAGGAGTATGGGTCAGTGGAAATTAAATAACTAAACTGATAATTTATTTCATTCTTAGAGATTATTATGTCCAATAGTTAGGGCCATTCTATAAAGATTAGGATTATGACATAACTAATTTCCATTATATTTGTATTACTATTTAGATTTTTTATAAATGTTTGTTTTTATGTTATATTATGTTTATAAATGATTATATTAAATCTATCCAGACATTGCACTTCATTTTAATATTTGTAATTTCTTTCAATCTTTTTCCTTGTTTATGTTACAAATTTAAAATAAAGGACTTCTTAACAACTACTATTTCATTATAGTTAAATGATATTTAAATAAAGTTTAGTGATTCTTTTTGTATATAAAATTAACATTTTGCAACCAACATTATTGTAGCATTTTACCCTTTTGACGACACATATAGATTTATGCTTCACACTCACAGCATTTCTATACACAAATCATGTAAAGAGACTTTTCAGTTCATGTACTATCTTGAATGCTTGATTATATTTAAACAAATATACATATATAAACCAATCCAAATGAATGCTGCAGTTCTATTATTGACATTGATTAAATATGATGATCACCTATGTGATTAATGCTCATTGATGACACATACAAGTCAAGGGATGCCAGAAATAACCTATGAGTAGACATTCAGCTGTGTGACCTTCCAAATCTAGAGGCCAAAGCCTGTGTCCACTGGCAGAGTCTAGCTGACCAGCTGGGCTAAAGTACAGGCACACACTTCCCTTTGCATACTTTCATGATTAGTCATAGGATAAATTGCTAACAGTGGAATTGCTGAATTAAAGATATGCATGTTTAAATTTTGTAATAGAATAACAATACATTGCCACCTAAATTTTTTGTGCCAAAATACACATCACCAACAGTGTATAAACATGCCAGTGGGTCTTACTAAACTTTAAAATATCCAATCTAAAGAACAAAAAAAAGCTATCTCAAGCTGTCTTGCATTGCATTAATTAAAAATTAAACCAATCATCTTTTAAATTCAAAAGGTATCCATTTTCTTAGAAATGGCTTGTTCAAATCTTTAGATCATTTTTGCCTGGAAGTGTTTCACCTCCTATTGATTTGTAAAAGCACCTCATATATTTAGGATTTTTCCATATATTATTATGGCAAATATTTTTTTCATTTTTTTGTGTTTGGATTTTAATCAAGCAATTAATTAATTTAATAGTAGTATATATATTTTAAATTTTCAAGCAGTAAAATTTATTAATGCTAACTTTTATTGTGCTGCGTTATTCTGTGCTTGAAAAGGATTTCCATGTTCCAGGATTATTAATTATTCACCATTATTATCAAATGATACAGGAATTTATATTCATGTAAGAGTGATATAGAATCCAGTTTTTAAAAAACAAATCAATTTTATTGATACATGTTAATAAAGCAAACAATTTATCCCAAGTACACAATCAATGGTATTTGCTATAATTATATAGTTGTACATTCATCACTTCAATCATTATTAGGACATTTTCATTATTTCAATAATAATAATAAACAAAAAACAGACAAACATGAAAATTCCTCATCTCTCAGTCCCTCTATGCTTCCCCCACTGTACATAACTGCTGTTTCTAGCTATTCTATCCAAAGTGCATAATCAATGGCTTTTAGTATAATCACAATGTTGTACATTCATCATCTCAAAAATTTTAGAGCAAATTTATTACTCCAAAAAGAAAGAAAGAACCAACTTTTGGTTTTGTTGATTCTGTCTATTGTTTTTTTTTTGTTCTTGATTTCATTTATTTCTGCTCTGATCTTTACTATTTCTTTCCTTCGGCTTGGGTTGGGATTAGTTTGCTGTTCTTTTTCTAGTTTCTTCAGGTGTGCAGTTAGATCATCAATTTTAGCGTTTTCCTTTTTTAATGTAAGCATTGAGGGCTATAAATTTCCCTCTCAACCCTGCCTTTGCAGTGTCCCATAGGTTTTGATATGTTGCATTCTCATTTTCATTCATCTCAAGATATTTGCTGAATCCTTTTGCAATTTCTTCTTCTTTGCCACTGATTGTTTAAGAGTGTGTTGTTTGGGAGACGGTTGAGCCTGCGGAAGGTGGCGGCGGCACCAGAGAGCGGAGGCCGAGGCAGGGCATGGCGACGACGGCGGCGCTGTAAGGGCGGAGCGGCCGCGGGGCCCGCCATGCGACGGCGGCCCTGACATGGGCGTCAGTGGCTCCAAAGCCCGGGGCCTGTGGCCCTTCGCCTCGGCGGCGGGGGGCGGCGGCCCGGAGGCTCCCGGCGCGGCAGGCGCTGAGCAAGCTTTGGTGCGATCGCGAGGCCGAACCGTGTCCCCCCTTCGTGTTCACGCGCCGCGGCTCCATGTTCTATGACGAGCATGGGGATCTGGCTCACGAGTTCTATGAGGAGACAATCATCACCAAGAACGGGCAGAAGCGGGCCAAGCTGAGGCGGGTGCATAAGAACCTGATTCCTCAGGGCATCGTGAAGCTGGATCCCCCCCCGCATCCACGTGGATTTCCCTGTGATCCTCTATGAGATGTGAGCCTGGGGGGGTGGCAGGCACAAGCATCTCCTGCCCCAGCGAGAAACCCCCAGGCTCAGGGTATGGCTTCCCTTGAGGAGCCCAGGCTGGGGCCACACCCTGAATAAACTCCGTTGGGCTGGAATCTTCACCTCTGAGCGGGACAGTCCCGCAGTGTTGGTTGGGTGTTGGTTGGTGTATGGACAAGGAGAGGTGACTGGTGACTGGTGAGGGCTAATGGTGAAGTTACTAGCCTACCCTCCCTAATAATCCCTGCAAGGAGCCAGGCATGGTATACCCTGCTCAGGATTGCTGGGTTCCTGTGCCCTTGCCTGGTCTGCTTTCTTCCAAGCTCACCTGGGGCCCAGCCTGCTAGGGGCTACAGCACTTTACAATCAAGGTCTGCCTTCCAGCCGCTGGGCTGTGAGGGCTGTACACAAGTGGGAACTTCCTTTCCCTCGCTTCTCTTACCCCCTTGTCGGAGCATTTCAGCCATTTGCTACCTCGATTTCTCCTGTGTTGGACAGAGTCTGGGGCAGCGCCATTCTGATGTTTCTCACCTCCCTGCCCATCTGTTCCCACCCCCAGATGAGTGGACAGTTTTCTGGCTGTTGGTAGTAGAGACTAGTTGTGGGAGGCTTCTCTCTCCACCAGGGGCTGACCCCTCCCGACTGCAAGTAGGTTATTGCATTGGCCCCCTAGTTGAGAGGGTGCAGGCCCGGATCAGGAAGGGCTGTGGCTGCCTGGCTGATGGGGAGCTGCCCCACCCCGCCTACTCTGTCTAATCCTCCTTGCCTTTGCACCAGCCCCCCCCCCCCCACACCTTCCATTGGAAGGGGACCATCCACCACCCTGTGGTAAGGAACAGCACCCCAGGGCTGATGCCAGTAGCTCTGAGGAGCCTTCCAACCCTCCCCTATAGTATTCCCACCCCTTCAGGCTAAGTCAAGGAAAAGTGCTGGAGCCCCTACCCTTTGTGCTCTGGGTAGGGTAGGGACAGAAAGGAGGGAGCAACAATAAAAGGAATATTAACTGTGAAGGTTTGTAAATAGTTTAGTCCATCATAGTGTTGGGGCAGAGTCTGATTTCTATATAGAGAGGGTTTTTTTTTTTTTTTTTTTTTTTTTAAATTCTTTACTGTACAAGCAGTGTGCTTCTAGAGTGTGGGATATGGCTTGGGGAAGGTGGCCCCCAGCCTAGGAAGACTGCTGTGTTATTTGTTCAATTTCAATAAAACTATTTGTAGATCCTGCCAAAAAAAAAAAAAAAAAAAAAGAGTGTGTTGTTTAATCTCCATATATTTATGAATTTTCTCTTTTTCTGTCCATTATTGATTTTCAGCTTCATTCTGTTACAATTAGAGAAAGCATTTTGTATAATTTCAATCTTTTTAAGTTTATTGAGACTTTTCTTGTGACCCAGTACATGGTCTATCTTGGAGAAGGATCCATGAGCACTTGACAAGAAGGTATATCCTGCTGTTTTGGGGATCTACAGATATCTGTTAGGTCTAGTTCATTTATCATATTATTCAAGTTCTGTTTCTTTATTTATCCTTTGTCCAGATGTTTATCCAATTCTGAGAATGCTATACTGAAGTCCCCAACTATTATTGTAGAGAAATCGATTTCTCCCTTCAGTTTTGCCAGTGTATGCCTCATGTATCTCAGGGCACTGAAGTTAGGTGCATAAATATTTAGAATAGTTATTTCTTCTTGTTGAGTTGCCCCTTTTATTAATATATAATGACCTTCCTCATCCATTACAACAGTTTTGCACTTAAAGTCTATTTTGTCTGATATTAGTATCTTGTTACTGCAGCTCTTTTTTGGTTACTATTTGCATGGAATATCTTTTTCCAACTTTTTACCTAACCTGATTGTGTCCTTATGTCTGAGATGAGTCTCTTGTAGACAACATACAGATAACTCATATTTTTTAATCCATTCTATCAGTCTGTGTCTTTTGATCGGGGATTTCAAGCCTTTAACATTCAATGTTACAGCTATAAAGGCAGTATTTACTTCATCCATTTTGACCTTTGGCTTTCTGTTGCTGTATCATACTACAGCTTATCTTTTTACCCTTTCTAATATTCTTATTTTCTTTGCTCTTCTCCAAATCTCTTGCCCTTGCTTTTTCCTTTCAGGCTGCAGCACTCCCTTTAGTATCTCTTGTAATTCTGATCTTTCAATAACATATTCTATCAGTTTTTGTTTGTCTGTGAAGACTTTGAACTCCCCTTCATTTTTGAAGGACAACTTTGCCAGATACAGAATTCTTGGCTGGCAGTTTTTCTCTTTCAATGCTTTAAATACATCATACCACTTTCTTCTCTCCTCTATGGTTTCTGATGAGAGGCCCGCACTTAATATTATCAAGTTTCCCTTGTGTGTGATGCTTTGCTTTTCTCTTGCTGCTTTCAAAATCTTCTCTTTAACTCTGATATTTGTCATTTTGAATAGTAGGTGTCTCAGGGTAGGTCCATTTGGATTTATTCTGTTTGGGGTGCATTGTCCTTCTTGGATATTGACATGTATGTCTTTCATAAGGGTAGGGAAGTTTTCAGTCATTATTTCTTCAAATATTCTTTCTGCCCCTTTTCCATTTTCTTCTCCTCCTGGAACGTCAATAATGTGTATGTTTTTTGCGTTTTCATGGTGTCATTCAAGTCCCTGAGTTCCTGTTCCATTTTTTCCATTCTTTTCTCTTTCTGTTTTTCTGTCTTTTCCAGTTCAGGTGTTCTGTCTTCAAAATCACTATTTCTGTCTTCAAGTAGTTCAAATCTGCTCTTACGTATCTCTAATGCGTTTTAATCTCATCCATCTTGTCTTTCATCCCCATAAGATCTGTTACTTTTCTTTGCAGACTTTCAAAATGTTCTTTATGCTCTCCCAGTTCTTCTTAGTATCCTTTATTACTTTAGCCATATTTTCTTTAATTTCTTTGAAGTCATTTAGGATACTTGTGTGATTATCACTTATTAATTGTATTTTTATTTCTTCAGGATATCTGGTTTGTTCCTTTAGCTGGGCCATCTTTTCTTGTTTGCTAGTATGGCTTGTAATTTTTTGCTGATGTTTAGACATCTGATATGCTGGTGAATTTACTCTGATAGCTTATTTCTCTCTCTTGCCTATTGTTATTATTATTATTTTACAGCTCTTTGATATTTGGTTCAACTTATCCTAAGTCTTTAAAATTGCCCAGCCTAAGTTACCGAAATCGTGCCAGTGACTCCCTAATGGGGTGCAGGCTTTCTCCCAGGGCTGGGGTAAAGAGACCTCTCAAAGTACTTTTGTCCATGTAGTTTCCAGACTAGCCAGCAGATGGCGCTTGTCGGTGCACCTTTCCACAGAGGTGTATCTCTCTCTGTTTTCATCTGGCCAGAGTGTAGATTCAAAGTGGGCTCTGCTGGCCGAATTCACTGAAGTAAAGCCCCCCAACTCTCCCTCCCTTTTCCCTTGTTACAGCTGGCAGGGAGGAAGACTTTTGCTCTCCTCTCAGTCAGCTGCAATGAGCCAGGGGTTTTACCCTCACTAAATAACTTGAGGGGGAGGGCAGGGGGGAGCCCTTCCTGGCAGCCAGGAGGTTTAGTTACTCACAGTTTGTTGTTTCTGCTTCTTGGTCTTTCTGTCCCTCACCCTCCTAGGAGTTGTGAAGCACTGTCCTGGTCTGCTGACCCCCAAAGCAGGTCCCTCAGGCAGCTCTTGGCTCTTTCTCTGTTGTTTTTGTGAGAGCCCTCAGCCTTATTTGCCTAATCCAATGCCATGTTCCCACCCCTCCTCGGAATCCAGTTTTATTGTTTTCCAAGTTGTTATTCTTTTATTTCTCCATATGTAATGGAAGTATACACCAATTTTGCACATTAGATATGCCAAATATATATTTAGATTACTACTGGAATCTATTCCTTTATCAGATTAAAAAAATGTGTTATTTACTCTAGTGTTTTAAAATGTGTAAATACTTGGTAGGATATTGTATTAGTCAGCCAAAGGGGTGCTGATGCAAAACACCAGAAATCTGTTGGCTTTTATAAAAGGTATTTATTTGGTGTAAAAGCTTATAGGTACAAGGCCTAAAGAGTCCAACTCAAGGTTAGTTCCTCACCAAAGTCTGTTTCCATGTGTGGTGAAGCAATATGGTGGGTGATCTCTCGTGGTCTTTCCTTCCTTCTTCCTCTTAAGTCTCCAATCTCAGCTATAGTCTGGCATAGGGCTCATCTCTCAGGGCTTCTCAGCTGCTCTGTTCTCTTCACAAGGTCAGCTGTAAACTATCATGTGAATGGCTTATCTCTCCCCAGGGCTCCAGGGTCAAAACTGACAAAGTTCCTTCTCTCTACTTCTTGTGTTTTCTTCTGTATTCTCCTATGTCTGTGTGAGTGTCTGTTTATATAAACCACCAAGGAGTTGGGGACTCAACCCTGAGTTACAGCCTACTGATATGGTCGAATTAAGCACTAATCTTAACACAATTTAATCAAATACATATTAGCTGAATCTAATACAATCAAAGGGTATCACACCCAGAGGAATAGATCAGTTTGCAAGAGTAATCTCTTTTTGAGGTTCATAAATAATCTCAAACTGTCACAGGCATATATCACTTCATTGCTTTTATTTTCCACATTTTTGCCCTGTTATTACAGGTTTATTATATTAGAAAATTTTAATGTTATTATGCCATGTTTCAAAAGTCTTAATAAAATAAAATAGAAATGCATTAATTTATAAATTAATTCAGGTGGAAGGGACACTTTAATAATACACAGTTCTCGCTGTGGTGAATATTGTTCTTTTACATTTCCAGATCCAGTGTCCACCCTCTCCACCTTGCTCTGTGCCCTGAGAGGCTCACCCTTAGGGAGAACATCAGTGGTTTCCTTGCTCTCTGGGTTCTTGGTTAGGACTGACCATGAGAAGCATCTTCAAGACATGAGAGAGGATTGCTGGACCACTTAGTAGTAGCTATATCCTTCCACTGAAGGGCACAGATTCTTTCCACACCTCTTGTCTACAGCTATGATTCCCCTTCTTCAGTTGTGGTAGAGACTGCAGCCCTGGCTCTTCAGGTTTGGGGTGTGGAGGTAGTAGTGCCTCTCCACCTGTTGTGAGCCCCAAATACTTCATTATCCCTTTTGGTTCCTAACCCTGCCCACACCTTTGTAAATAATCCTTTCCTGAAACTCTCCTTTATTCCCTGCCCCTTAGAATGTGCCCTCTTTTTCTGCCAGGGCTCAGACCCACACAGGGTGCCGTGAGGATCTCAAGGACTCTTCATACAGTTCATTGTCTGTCACGGGCTGATTATAGAACCTAGTGAGAATGGGGCCAAGACATTTTAAGTCGATAGCCATGAATCTATTTGTATGCAGGGATGGAGCACCTCAGAAGCCTCTGATGGGTTATGATGAGGTTCATTTGAAATGAATATCACAAAATACTTTAAGTTTACTGGGAAAGTATAGACAGGATGAAGGCAACCTGGCTTGATTTTACTAATGAAGTTAAACTTCTCAGACTTATAAGAATACTGTATGATATACGTTGTAGAGGTGAGGGAGAGGTAAGAATGATCCCTAGATTTCTGATTTAGAAGGAAGATTATTTGTTTTAAAAATTTCAGGAAGATGGCAGATTAGAAAGACACAGGACTCTCTTCTCTCATAGAAAAAAATAGCTAAAGGACAGGCAGAAATGGCCTGGAAAAAATGTACTAGGGTTTAGAACACCAGAGGAAGCCTGAACACCACCCAGAAGAGAGAGGCACAGGAAAAAAATCTTGATGGAAAGACTGTGAGTAGGAGTGGCAAATGCAGGTACTGGTACTCTTGCCTTACCCTACAAGCAGACAATTTTGAATGTTCCAGCCTCAGGCCGGCATCAACAGATAGAGGAGGCCTCAGGGTTCCACCTCACCAAGAAACAGAAGAGAGAGGGATGCAGCCTAAGGCTGATTCAGCTTTTGGCCAACAAATTGGTCTGATGTGTCCCACAAGCACTCCAGACTGTGTGGGGCTGCACCATTGTTTGCCTTGGGACCTGGCACAGGGCTAAAGAGATCCAACACTCCCAATCACCCTTCCTACTGACTGGGGCTGGTTGTTAAGGATGCAGGAGGAATCCTTACCTGGGGAAAAGGAAGGGGCTGCCAGCAAAGGTTAGAGAACAGACTTGGAGAAAGTTTGAATTGTGAGGCTCTAAATAGCCTCCAGGCAAGATCCTAGTCACATTTTTGCAGTCTGTTGTTACAGCAAATAATTCCTACCTGGTTTTTGAACTGAGAGGGCTGCTGAAGAGCACCGTCTACTGGTGGATCAAGGAAATGAATGTGAGGAAATTAAAAGTAAATAAGAGAGGCTTTTCCAGCCTTTAGAGCTTCCCTTCCCAAGGCTCTTGGAAGTGGGTCTGTAAACCATTACTGGGTCCATGTCCCAGATTTGAGCAACTAATAGGACAATAGTCCTAAAGACCTAGAACAGGTTGAACAAAGAATCAAAGAATGGCAGTAACATGCAGCTTCCCACTGCTAAATCTCTCTGAAAAAGAGAGAGATTGAGCATCAGAATAAATTCATCATCATAATCAGATGTCTAGACATCAGCAGAAAATTATAAGCTATACTAAGGAAATGGAAGAAATGTCCCAAGCAAAGAAATATATCAAAGCCCCCAGATGAGACACAGGATTTGAGAAAACTAATCAATGATATGCACACAAATTTCCAAAATCAAATTAATGAGTTGAAAGACAATATGGCTAAAGAGATAAAGAACATCAAGAAGACACTGAGCAAGCACAAAGAAGTTATTTGAAACTTTAATCAAAAAATAAGAGAGCTTATGGGAATGAGACACAATAGGTGAGATTAAAAAAACTCATTAGAAACATACAACAGCAGACTCAAAATAATAGAAGAAAGAATAAGTGATGCAGAAGACAGAACAGCTGAAAATGAAGAAAGAGAAGAAAAGAGAGAGAGAAAACAATGGGAAAAATTAAGCAGGGGCTCAGGGAGTTCAATGATAACAAAGAGTGCAACAACATATGCATCATGGGAGTTCCAGAAGGAGAAGATAAAGGAAAAGGGGCAGAAAGAGTATTTGAGGAAATGAAGGCTGAATAATCCCCAAATCTCATGAAAGAAATAAATTCACATGTCCAAGAAGTTCAGCATACCCAATCAGAATAAATCTGAATAAACCTACTCCAAAACACATACTACTTAGAATGTCAAATGTTAAAGATAAAAAGAAAGTTCTGAGGGCAGCAAGGGAGAAGAAAACCATCATATACAAAGGATGCACAGTAAGAGGTAGTGTAGATTTCTCATAAAAAACCATGAAGGTGAGAAGACAGTGGTATGAGATAATTAGGATGCTTCAAATATGAAGGTGAGTTTAAAATATTCACAAATAAACAGAAACAAAGAGAGTTTGTAAAAAAGAATCTGCCTTTGCAAGAAGTATTATAGGGAGTCTTACAGCCAGAAAGAAAAAGACAGGAAAGAGAGGCTTGGAGGAAAGTGTAGAAGGCAAGAATAGCAGGAAGGATAACCAAAAGAGTAAAAAGACAGGTGAAAATAAGATATGACATATGAAAACCAAAGAATATAATGGTGGAAGAATATAATGCATTTGTAGTAATATCATGAATGTGAATGAATTAAACTCCCCAATCAAATCACAAAGGCTGACAGAATGGATAAAAACAAATATGAGCCATCCATATGCTGTCTACAAGAGACACATCTTCAATCCAGGGATGCAAATCAACAGAAATTGAAAGATTGGAAAAGGATATACCATGCAAACTGCAACCAAAAACAAGCAGTGATAGCTAAACTAATATTAGACAAAACAGTCTTTAAGTGCAAAAAAGTTTTAAGAGATGCAGAAGGCCATTATATATTAATAAAAGGGCCAATCTACCAGGAAGAAGTAACAGTCATAAATATATATGCACCTAACCAGGTGTCCCAAAATACACGAGGCAAACTCTCCCTTGAAAATGCTCGCCTTCAACTCTGAAAGGTGTCCTTTCTTTTTCTTGCCTTACCCCCAGTAAATTCTCTACTTGCTTAATTAATTTATGGCTCATCCTTGAATTCTTTCTTTTGAGGAAACCAAGAACCTAGACACCTGGACTTTGCCTCAGATAACAATGTCAGGACACAGAGGTCTCCACTGGATTCAACAACAGAGCAGGCACTGCTGACCCTGAAAGGATGCAGCTTTCATGGAAAAAAAGATGCAAAACTTTTCCTGAAAATGTTCAGGAGAGAATAGGGAAGGAACACCTGAACAGAGCAAATGAAATCAGACAGATGGAGAATTTTGCATAGAAAAGAAAATCAGAGAAATTTGATGGCATCTGTACATATGTGTGGATTGAAGGAATAGTTTCTATGGATGGAAGATACTAGAGCATGTTTTTAAAAATGCTTATGGGAAGATCTAGCAGGGATGGAGTGCTTTTTGGTGCATGAAAGAGAAGGTAAACTGAGAGACTGACATCCCAGAGGAGAGAGAGAATGGAATCTAAATCATAAATACAGAGATTGGACTTTGTAACCAGATAGAAGAGGAAGATGTGTGCAGCAAGCATAGGTTTATTAGCTTGGTGATGGCAGGATGACAGACTATTTTTACTGATGAGTTTACAAGGCAAGGTCATCAACAGAAAGTGATCAGCAGAAAGTGATCAGCAGAAAGTGAGAAAGTGAAGCTTTGATTTTTTAATCTCCAAAGTGAAAGAAATAGCCTATTAGAAAAATACAGTAGGATTACCAGGTAGTATTTGTCAAAAAAAAAAATTTCTACTGAAAATAGAAAGAAGGGAGCTTTATTAAGAGTATAATAACTCACAAATTGGGCAATACCAAATCAAAGCAGGTATTACAAAGCCTTTGGGGGCATTGGGAATTTATAGCTCATGCCTTCCCTCCGCCCCCACCCAAAGAAAGGGAAATGGTGGTTGTTCTAGCAGTTTATTGGAACACCGAGGCAGAAGGAAATTTGTCTGAAACTGACGGGTCTGAGCTTAGGTCTCTTTTTCTTGTCCATTTCTGGCACATCACATTCTCCAAGCTGTGCGTTCCTGAAGTCTGATTTCTGAGGTGAGTGTAGGGTGCCCTCGTTGTGCATCTCTTTTGCTGGGAGCCATTTTGTAACCCAGGGCCTGAAGGTCAATGCAGAGTTCCTTTAACATATTGAATGCCAATTTGAGGTTCTGAATGCAGAATGAAAACAGGTAAGATTTGTAGTATTCTCTCAGTAGTCCATTGTTTGGAAAGAGGAACAGACTTAGACAGTATGGCCTAAGAGTAGGATTTTCTAGTTATGTTTTCTTTTTTGTATTTATCAATGGTAAACAGTTGCCTAAATATTCTTGTTTCTCTGAGTATAACTTCTTCCAGATGTCTTTTGCACCTGGCTCTTCCCCTCCCTCCAGGTCTTTTCTTTCTTTCTTTTTCTTTTTTTCATTCACTTGTGATATTTTTATAGGTTGCCTTGTTAATATTTTATTTTTCTTCTTTTACTTATATTTGATGTGGGCAGCTCTACCTGGACCTTCTTTTTGCCTACTTATAGTATAGGAAACTTCTCCTTATTTCTCTAGCCACCGATTGTAAGAACGGTTTTCTTCTCAGAGCTTTAATGTGAGATTTGACTTTTTCTGACATTTTATCTATGCGCTATTTGGTTTTGTGGGATGGAGGACAAGGGAGCTGTGGATGTGGGTATTTGTAATTGTTGTATTTTCTCTCTGCATTATTTTAAGTAATTTATTAATATTCCTGGACCTGGTTTCATTCCATCTCACCAGGAAGTAGCCTTTGTGAGTGTATGTGAGTGTATGTGTGTGTATGTGAGTGTGAGTATATGAAAGAGTGAGAGAAAGGGGATGAGGGGGGGAGAGAGAAAGTGCACCAGCCTTTAGACTTTGGGTTTTCTCCCAGTTTGGGGTAAACTGCAATTATTTGGACTTACCCACTTCTCCTGAGCATCTCTTCTACTCTCCTCTCAGTAAAAGTAGGAGAGATAGGTGAAACTTGGGAGTTTGGTCCATGTGGAGAAGGAGATTTAAATTTACCTTTCTGTGTGCTCTTAAAAGTGATTTCCATGATTTTTGTCTTATTCCTTTTTTACTTTGGGGTCTTCCCTGGTAAATCCTGTTTTTCACTGTTGGATATAGGTCTGGGAAATCATAATCTCACCTCCATTCCTTTCCAGTTGAGTTAACGACATGGCATATTCTGACAATTTCCCCTTTTTCTTTTGAATCACTGAGCTAAGAAATAGGTGCCTCTATATTTCCATTGTTTTCTTTTTCTTTAATAGAGAAGTTATCGGTTTACAGAAGAATCATGCATAAAATACAAGATTCCAACATACCACTTCATCACCAACACCTTGCCTTGGTGTGGAACATTTGTTACAATTGATGATAGCACATTTTTATAATTGTGCTATTAATTAAAGCCTATGATTTAACTTAGCGTTCACTGGGTTTTATAGTTCTATGGAGTTTTTTAAAAAATTTTATTCTGTTACCCATATACAATCTAACATGTCCCCTTTTTAATCATATTCAGATATATATTTCAGTGCTGTTAATTGTGTTCACAATGTTGTGCTATCATCACTCCCATCCATTACCAAAATATTTCCATCATTCCAAATAGGAGCCCTGTACATTTTATGCCTTAACTTCCCATTTCCTATCCCCACCCTGTCCCCGGTAATCTTTATTTTAGACTCTGACTCTATGAGTTAGTTTATTCTAATTGTTTCAAAACAATAAGATCATTGTCCATTGTGTCTGGCTTATTTCACTCAACACGATGTCTTCAAGGTTCATCCAAATTTTCACATCTATCAGGACTTCAATGAGGTCTCATTCACCTATTTTTCCTTTTGTTTCTTGTGCTTTGGGTGTAAGGTTTAAGAAACTACTGACTAACTCAAGGTCTTGAAGATGTTTTCCCACATTTTTTTCTAGGAGTTGTATGGTTGTGACTTTTATATTTATGTCCTATCCATTTGGAGTGAAATTTTGTATAAGGTGTGAGATAGGCTTCCTCTTTATTTTGGATACATATATTCAGTTCTCCCAGCACCATTTGTTGAATAGAATGTTCTGGTCCAGCTAATTGGGCTTGACAGCTTTGTCAAAACTCACTTTACTGTACATGTGAGGGTTTATTTCTGAATTCTCAATTTGGTTCCATTGGTTAATATGTCTATCTTTATGCTAGCACCATGTTATTTTTACCACTATAGCTAAATAATATGCTTAAATTCAGGAAGTACTTCTTTTTTTATGATATTTTTGGTTATTTGGGGTCACTTACACTTCCAAATAAATTTGATAATTGGCTTTTCCATTTCTTTAACAACAGCTCTTGAGATTTCTATTGAGATTGCATTGAATCTATAAATCAGTTTAGGTAGAATTGACATCTTAATGACATTTAGTCTTTCAGTCCATGAACATGGAAGATCATTTTTGGGGGGAGGTGTTTAGAGTATTACTGCACTCTATTCCTTTACCAGATTAAAAAATGGTGTTATTTACTCTTGTGTTTTAATATGTGTCATTAGTTCGTAGGGCATATGTCCCTTTGTTCCTTTTATTTTCCATATTTTTTCTCAGTTATTACACATTATATGAGAAAACGTCAATTTTTTTTTCACTTTTAAAAGTCTTAATATTGTAAAATAGAAATGCATTGAATTTCTGAATTGATTTAGGGAGAAATGACACTTTTATAATATACAGTTTTAACTATGGTGAATATTGTTCATTGATATGTTCAGATCCAGTGACCACCCTTTCCACCTTGCGCTGACTTTAGGAAAAACATCAGTGAGTGTCCTTGTTTCCTGTGCTTCTGCTTAACATTGACCATGAGAACCACCGTCACCACATGCAAAGGGGCCTGCTGGGCCACGTCGGTCGGTATGGCTGTATCCTTCCACTGAAGGGCTCAGATGCTGTCCAAGCTCCATGCCTACAGCTGTTACTCCTCTTCTCCAGACTTGGCACAGATCACATGCCTGTGTCTTCAGGTCTGGGCTGTGGAGTTAGTGCCTCTTCAGCTGTTTCTACCCAGAAATGCTTCATCACCCCTCTCTGTTTTCTTTAACCCTGTCCACAGTCTTGTAAATAGTCCTCTCATGGAACTCTACTCCATGCCCCCATCACTTCTAATGTGCCCTCTCTTTCTGCCAGGGCTCTGACCCACACAGGATGCCCTGAGGATCTCAAGAACTCCGTATACAATTTTTTTTGTGTATCACAGAAAGATTATAGAACCTAGATGAGAATTGGGGCCAAGTCATTTTAAGTCAATAGCCATGAATTGGTGTGCACAGATGGAGAGTCTCAGAAATCAGTGCTGGGTTAAGCTGAGTTTGGATTGAAAAAGTATCATAATAACCTTTCAGTTTTCTGGGTAAATATAGACGTGATGAGTGCAATCTTGCTTCATGTTATCAATGAAGTTAAACTTCTCTGTCTTAAGAGAACATTTTATGATTTACATTGTGGAGGTGAGGGGAGTTAAGAATGATTCTTAGAGTTCTGATTGATCCAGGTATGAGGAAGATTATACAATGTTGAATGGCATTTGTGATATTATTTTAGAATATTTCCTGTATGGGGCTTCAAGTTCAGTTAACTTTGGAGGGGAAATGTGAAGCGGATGGTTTTCTTGAAATTACTGTCTCCCAGACTCTGGCTGACATGACATATTTCAAAACTGCAGGAGAGTTCTTTATTCTTTGTGAAAAACACTTTTATTGTTGTTGATTACTGCTTTGTTTTGTTTTGTTGATCACTTGTTTTCATTAGTTTTAAATAACTAAATATCCCTACAGGCATCTAGTGGGTACAGACAAAAGATGTTGATAAACATCCTATAATGTACAAGACAGTCCCAAAAGTTTTAGATGCTGAGGTGGAGAAACCCTGTATTAATCCATTAATCAGCTATTCAAATTATAAAATATAAATCATTAGCCAAACTAATGTAGTTCCAAAGTTATTTAAATTTTCAGTTACCTAGACAAATTTCTGTTTCAAAAACTCACAATTCTCAATTTCCCTAAATATTTCCAGTTCAATTTTCTATAGACCTTGTGGTCAGTGATGTTTGATGACCTAATGTATCCTTTGAAATGTACTTTTGTTTTATTTTGGGGAGAGGAGTTGCCAATGTGCATAAAATGACAGTATAGAGGGCCAGTACCAACATCATTGGGGAAGAATGGTGGAATTTGGATCACCATCAAAGTGCTGGTAAATTTACCAATTACTTCCCTTTGGTATCTTCTGAGCTAGACTCAGGACAGTCTGAAACACAGAAGAGAGCATTAGCCTGGGCGCTGAGAGCGCCAGGAGAAGCCCTCAGTTTTGAGTTGAAGACCAGGGCCTGTTAAAATTCAGAGTAGGGGAAATCCCTGTGTGCTCAATAACAAATATTTAAGCTTGTTTATATGCATTTTAACTTAAAGCCTTATAAGAAGTGAAAGACAGCATTACACATGACAAATGTAATAAGTGGTTTTGGGAAATGATCAGAATAGATATTGTCTAGTTAAAATCATTTGGCTTCATTTTTTCATACGTCACAACTGAATAATTATTCTTTTCTCTGGGATTTGCCTTACATGATTAAAGGCAAAGTGGAATATCTTCACTCAGTTTTTCACTTTGCTACACTTTTCCTCATCTCTGTGACTTTCTAACTCTGTAAACATTTGTAATAATGAAAACACTGTCCAGATGAGACTCCTGACACATGGAAGAACAATTCCGGTATAGTAGTATATGGACTTCAATAAGAAAATCTTGGGAATTCCTAATAATCCTTAAACTACTGAGAACACAAAATCCCTAAGGTTTTTTTTATTTTTTATTTATTTTTTTATAGGAGTCAAAATGTGCTTTCAATTAAAATCATGAAACCAGGTATAGTGCTGAAGGTTAGATCCACTCTGACTCTGTGAACAGGCAACGAGTTGAAGGTTGAGCAGGTGCAAAGCAAACATTTGCCCTTAAGCAAAGGAATGTTCACATACTAGTGTTTTTGCAGCAGGACTAAGCTAATGCGTTATAAACTTGCCCCACATTAATTGGAGAAGAACTTGTATTTGAGTCCAGTCTGAGCAAGTACACTAAGAATTACATTGTTTATGACAAGAATTCTGAATAGAATGTATTTCTGAGATTTTATCAAATACCTTAATATTTATCAGTGTTAATATGAAATTTCCTATTGTTTTCCCGCTGCTGTTTGTTCTTTTCTCTGTATCCCAGGAACACAATCCTATGCAGTCAGTGTATGAACGTGCTTCTCCTGGCTACTATCAAGATGGGGACTTCATTCTTGGTGGGCTCTTTTCTCTAAGAGTGACGGCTGGTGACATGAGAAGCAACTTTGGATTTAAAGATCTGTTCAATACACAGTTATGTTCATGTGTAAGTGTGACCTCATCTAAGGCATTTTCATGCATAAAAGAAAGGAAATGTAAAAACAGCATTTTAAAAATCCACAATTGAGGATTATTTTTCTTTGTAAAATGAGTTAGTACATTGCATTGAGATCTGCTTGAGTATGTCAAAATAATTTTTTCTGAATATTTTCCTGAATTACATGTTATCTAGGGCAGGAATGCTACATATTCTGAATTTTAATGAGCCATTTTCAATTTCCATGATTCCCAGACCTTACTTTCTTACACCTTAGCTGCACATGAAAAGTCAAATCTGGCACATTATGATTTTTTAGGCACCAAATTTATTCAACATAGGATAACCTCTTAGATAATCATGTGCTTTCTTTGCATGACCTTATGATTAAAAAAAATCCAAATCCAAACATCTGATTGTTTTTCTGTTGCATTTTAGGTACCTTACTAAGCATTACCAGCATATCCTGGCCATGGTTTATGCCGTTGAGCAAATCATCAGGGATCTTACTATATTATTCAATATGATTCTAGGATTCCATCTCTTCAATGTTGACTTTATTGAGATGAAAGCTATAGAGAGCTCGATGTCTTTGCTCTCAGGAGAGAGTCCTCCAGTTCCTAATTATAACTGTAGGGCTGAGAAGAGAGGCAAGCTGATGGCTGTGATAGGAGGAGTTTCAACGGGAATATCAGCCCAGAGTGCCAGATCCTCAGTCTCTACAATGTCCCCCAGGTAAATGTAGAATTCTTGTTCTGAGGATAAACTTTGTAACATACTAATGAGTGTCAAACAAACTTCACTTTATGCTTATTGTAAAGGTATGTGATTTTTAAAATTTTTGTTTAAATAATCTTTTTCTTCTAAAATGCAAATTATTCATAATATGGAATGTCTTTGTATAATAAAATTTCCTTTTTAAAAACTTTTAAAATGGAGAAAAGTACCCCTGATAAAGATAATGACAATGTATGATCTAACCATTCAGAGGGTATATCTGTTAATATTTACTGGTGTTTGCATCCACTCTTTTTTCCATATAATTATAGAGCATCATAAATATATTGGTAAAATAGGGATTCTATTTACAATTTATCTTATTCTCATTTTTTACTGTATGAAATATTAACTTTTTCCTTTCATGATCATTTTTTTAATATCCTTTATTTTCTCCACCCCAAATAAATACTATAATTATCTTTAATATTTAAAATTTCTAGTCTTTCTAAAAATACATAAATACATCTTTAAAATTATTTCTCATTCCCTTGTTTTCTTTCTTCTCTCCTTTCTTTCCTTTTATCTTATTTTTAAACAAATCAATTTTATTGATACATATTAATAAAGCATACAATTCATCCAAAATATACAGTCAATGGTACTTGGTATAACCACTTAGTTGTGCATTCATCACTTCAATCATTAGAGCATTTTCATTATTTCAACAACAACAATAATAATAAACAAAATACAGACGAACAAGAAAATTCTTCACCTCTCAGTCTCTCTCTGTTTCCCCTGCTGTACATGGCTGCTATTTCTGGCTATTCTTGCACAATTTTTCATTTATTTATTAAGCACTTTTATTGAGATATAGTCACATATCATGTGATACATCTGAAGTATATAATCAATGGCTTTTAATATAATCACAATGCTGAGCATTCATCATCACAAAAAATTTTTCTAGCTGTTTCATTATTCCCAAAAGAAAAACTCCACATCCCTTAGCATGCCTTCCCAAGCCCTACATAACCAATCTAATTTCATCTTTATAAATTGACTTATATTTACATTTTATATAAATGGAATCATACAATATGTTACACAATGTATTTAGTTCATAGTAGCACAGGGTATTTGTCCTTTTATGTCTGACTTACTTCACTCAACATAATGTCTTCCAGGTTCATTCATGCTGTCATATGTTGTACGACTTCATTTATTCTTAGAGCTGCATAATATTCCGTCATGTGAATACACCACAGTTTGTTTATCCATTCATTGGTTGATAGACACCTGGGTTGGTTCCAACTTTTGGCAATGGTGTCTAACACCACTGTGAACATTGGTGTGCACATGTTTGTTGTGTCACTGCCTTCAGTTCTTCTAGATATATACCCAGTAGTGGTATTGCAGGGTTAGGTAGCAAATCTATATTTAAGTTCTTTAGGAACTGCCAAACAGTGGCTGTACCATTCTGCATTCCCACCACCAGTGAATACGTGTTTCTATCTCTCCACATCCTCTTCCACATTTGTAGTTCTCTGTCTTTTTAATAGTGGCCATTCTGGTAGGTGTGAAATGATATCTCACTGTAGTTTTGATTTGCATTTCCCTAATCACTAGTGATGTTGAACATTTTTTCATCTGCTTTTTTGCCATTTGTATTTCTTCTTTGGACAAATGTCTATTCAAGTGTTTGCCCTATTTTTCAGTCGGGTTGTTTGTCTATTTATTGTTGAATTACAACATCTCTATTTATCATGGATATTAAACCACATTTCCTGGTCTATCCAGTTTCCTAGGCAAATGTTACTCTAAAAATATTTAAATGGGAATCTTGGAAACAATGAATGAATGTTTTAAAAGTAGCAAGGAAAATGTGCTTTCTAGAATGAAAGTTCATCAGTGATTGTCGTCTCTTTCTGAAAGAAGTGAGCAACTTCCACCCTCACTTCTATCCTGGTGCTGTGAAAAATAGGCTTTGAAGGGCCTTCAAAATTGACACAATCAACAGGAAGTCTAGTTTCTCAAACCTCATATTCCTTTTGAATGTTTTTGGCCTTATAGAGCAACTTAGTACATGTGTTGAAGAATGCTTCCTAATAATTAAAACTCAAGAAATGCAATAGGTTACCTGGAAAGTTTTTTTTTTTAAGTTTTTAATTACCCCCCAGGAAATTTAAAGAAGTTAACAGCATTAGGTTTTAGTAAATAACCACTAGAGGGCTCCCTGCAAAGTATAAAAATGAGGCAAATGTTAATCTAGAGCAACTCTCCTCAACTGAATTTACAAATTGGGTGGAATCCTGCAAGTTCCACTCTTATTAAGGAGGAAAACTGAAACCCACAGAGGTACAGTGGTTTGCTTAACTCTCCATATTAAGGCCAAATGCTTTGGATGCAGCAGGCAGGAGCTGTCTTCTGCTTCATTTTTGCTATTTGCTTATTAGTTTTATAAGGGATTCAGCTAATAATATCTGCTAAAGAGATAACAAACTTAAATAGTTTTGCAGATTATAATTCATCAGTAATGTATCAGTTAGAAATCCTTTTTTTTTGGGGGGGGGTGTAGGTACTGGGGATTAAACCCCTGACCTCATACATGGGAAGCAGGTACTCAACCACTGAGCTACTTCTGCTCCTAAAATCTTTATTTCCAAGTACATGCATTTTTTTTTAAATGTTTTTTTTTTTTTTTAAAGAGATACTTAGATTATATGAATGCTGCATGGAAAGTATAGGGGATTCCCTTGTGCCCCACGTTTCCCCACATTGGTGGCATCCTTCATTGGTGTGGGGCATTGTTCATAGTGTCTTCTGAGGATCCCTTTAATTTCTGAGGGGTCATTAGTGATGCCTGCCCCTCTTTATTTCTGGTTTTATTTAATTACATCTTCTCTCTCATTTTCTTTTTCAGTCTACCTAAGGGATTGCCAATTTTTTTTTTCTTTTAAAGAATCAACTTTTTTTTTGTTGTTATTCCCCTCTATTGTTTTTTTAGTTCTCAATTCCATTTATTTCTACTCTAAACTTCGTTATTTCTTTCCTCCTGCTTGCTTTGGATATATTTTTATTCTTATTTTCTTGTTTCTCCAGGGGTTCAGTTACTTATTTTAGCTTTTTATTCTTTTTTAATATAAGTGTATTGGACTATAAATTTCCCTCTCAGCACTGCCTTCACTAAATTCCAAAAGTTTTAGTATGTTTTGTTCTCATTTTCATTCATATCAAGATATTTATTGATTTACAGTGTAATTTCTTCAGTGACTCATTGATCATTGTGTTAACTTTGTCGATTGTTTTTTTTTTTTTTGTTTCTTTTTAAAAAAATCTATTTATTTATTTCTCCTTCCTCCCTCATTGTTCTGTGCTCGCTGTCTGCTCTCTGTGTCCATTTGCTGTGTGTTCTTCTGTGTCTGCTTGTCTTCTCTTTAGGGGCCACTGGGAACCAATCCTGGGACCTTGTGGAGTGGGAGAGAGGCACTCAATCTCTTGCACCACCTCAGCTACCTGGTGTGCTGTGTCTCTTACTTTCTCTCCTCTGTGTCTCTTTTTTTTTGCATTATCTTGCTGCGTTAGCTCTCTGTGGTGGGCAGCACTCCTGTGCGGGCCAGCACTCCACGTGGGCCAGCGCTCCGCTCAGCCCAGCTCGCCTTCACCAGGAGACCCCGGGAATTGAACCCTGGACCTCCTATATGGTAGATGGGATCCCAATCGCTTGAGCCACATCTGCTTCCCTGTCAATTGTTTAAGAGGATGTATGACAGTTTGAAGTTCTTTTTTGAATCCCAGAAGTTCATGTTCTTAAAGTAATCTATTCCTGTTTGTGTGGCACCCTTTGATTGCAATAGATTCACTTTACATGACTTGATCAGATTGCTTTTCTCTTTTTTGGGGGAGGGGGTTACAGAAATTCATTAAAAATGAAGCTGTTTAATCTTGTATCATGATCATTACATACAATTGAAGCAGATTCCAGGTGGTTTTACAGAAATTAAAATTCAGTGGCTGTTTACTCTTGTATTGTTACTATCCATCCAGCTGTCTTTCAAATGATAAGAGCTGCATGTTATTGTCATCAAAGCCCTTGGAGCATTCAGGTAAATGAAAAACTTACCTGTGTTCTCAACAAAGGTGAATTCCTAATCCTGAAAGACTATAGAAGAAGACATTAGTTAAAAACAACTGTAATCCAAAGCCCTTAAGACATTCTGTGGGAGTGACTAAATTGCCTTTTCCATAGGTGTAAACCGGATTGTTTCAGCCAATTTGCTTTTGAGTAGACTAAGTCAGTGAGCTGTGTCTCAGGTCGGGTCTCTGTCCTCTTTCTGAGTCTTACGTAAACTGAGAACACACAGAGAAATGAAGAGAAAAAGAGAGCCGCTGTCATCTTTACCCTACCGTTTGTGAGAGAGGATACAAGGATCGCTAGCCCCCAGCTGAAGTATGAAGCTGCCAAGAGTCTGTGCCTGTGGAGCAGTTCAAGGCTGAAGAGACAAGCTATGTTCCCGATTGCCCACAGCTGGGTTCAGGGAGAAAATGGAGTAGCCTAAGTTGAGAGAGGAAGCCCCGAAAGAAAAAATCCATAGGTCTGATTGCCCATTGCTGGGCTTCAGATATGGTAAGTCCTGCGGGAAAGGTAGGGACCACTGCAGAGAATGGCTGCCAACTTTCTTCACCACTTGGCAGGATGCCCGTGTCACCAGAAGCTGATTTTGGCAAGAAAGCATCTCTAATGGTACCTTGATTTGAAAATTTTCACAGCATTGGAACACTAAGCTTTTACACCAATAAATCCCCATTAAAAAGTCAACCCATTTCTGGTAATTTGCCTCAGTAGCACTCTGGAAAAATAAGATGGGGTATTATTTAACTTTGTGGATTTTCCAGTTCTCCATCTGTTATTGAATACCAGCTTCATTCCCTTATGGTCAGAGGAGATGCTTTGTATAATTTTAATATCTTTAAATTTATTGAGATTGTTTTGTGATCCAACATGTGGTCTATCTTGGAGAATGATCCATGTTCATTTGAGAGAAAAAAATATATATCCTGTTGTTTTGGGGTGCAATGTTCTCTTTATATCTCTTAGGTCCACTTCAATTAACTTGTTTTTCAAGTTCTATCTTTGCTTATTGATTTTCTGTCTAGATGTTTTATTACTTGATTAGATGGTGTAATGAAGATTATTATTGCTTCCTTGAGTTTTGCCAGTGTTGGGCCCATGTCTTTTGAGGCACCATAGTTAATTGCATAAATATTTATGATTGTTATTTCTTTTTAGTGGCTTGCTTCTTTTATTAATACATAGTGTCCTTCTTTGTCTCTTATGATAGCTATTGACTTAAAGTTTATTTTCTCTGATATTTGTAGAGCTACCTCAGCTCTTTTTTGGTTACTATTTGCATGGAATATGTTTTTCCATCCTTTTTAAAATTTAAAAATAAAAAAAAATGCTTTAGATTACATAAATGTTACATAAAAAATATAAGGGATTCCCATATGTCTAGCCTCTCCCCCTCCCACACATTCCCACACTAACAACCTCCTTCATTAGTGTGGTACATTTGTTACAATTGATGAACTCATATTGAAGCACTGCCACTAACCATGGACTATAGTTTACATTATAGTTTACATTTTGTCCCACATTTTTGTAGGTTATGACAAAATATATAATGACCTGTATCCATCATTGTACTGTCATGCAGGACAATTCCAATGTCTTGAAAATGTCCCCATATTACAACTATTCTTCCCTCTCCCTCCTCTCAGAACCTCTGGTGGCCACTGCCTTTATATCAATGATAAAAGTTATTTCATTGCTAGAATAATAATACTTCTATAATAGAATAATAATAAGTCTGCTTTCATCCATTGTTCATTCCCCAATCTTGAGGGTTTCTAATTTAGAGGAGCCTCTTCTGGCAATTGTGAATAACGCTGCTATGAACATCAGTGTGCAGATGTCTGCCCGTGTCACTCCTTTCAGTACTTCTAGGTATATACTAGTAGTGGTATTGCCGGGTCACATGCAAATCTATATTCAGCTGCCTTAGGAACTGCCAAACATTTCACCACAGTGGCTGTACCATTCTACATTCCTACCAATAATGAATAAGAGTTCTTATCTCTCTAAGTCCTCTCCAGCACTTGTAGTTTTCTGACTTTTTAATAGTGACCATTCAAATAGGTGTGAAATGATATCTCATTGTAGTTTTGATTTGCATTTTCCTAACTGCTAATGATGTTGAACAATTTTTTATGTTTTTTTTTTGGTCATTTGCATTTCTCCTTTCCTTCTTTGGAACGTTGTCTTTCCAAGTCTTTTGCCCATTTTTTAATTGGATAATTTGTCTTTTTATAGTTGAGTTGTATGATCACCTTATCTATCATGGACATTATACCCTTTTCAGACATGTGATTGCCAAATATTTTCTCCCATCGAGTCAGCTGCATTTTCACTCTTTTGACAAAGTCTTTTAAGGGGCAAAACCATTTAATTTTGAGGAGGTCCCATTTATGTATTTTTTTCTTTTGTTGCTCGTGCTTTGGGTGTAAGGCTTCAGAAACTACCACCTACCACAAGATCTTGAAGATGTTTTCCTACATGTCCTTCTAGAAGTTTTATGGTTGTCACATTTATATTTAGGTCCTTGATCCATTTTGAGTTAATTTTTGTAAAAGGTGTGATATAGGGGTCCTCTATCTTTCTTTTGGATATGGATATCCAAATCTCCCAGCACCATTTGTTAAACAGACTGCCCTGGTCCAGCAGGGAGGGCTTGACAGACTTGTCAAAAATCACCTGACCATAGATGTGAGAGTCTATTTCTGAAATCTTGATTCAGTTCCATTGGTCAATTTGTCGGTCTTTATCAGGAATTATGCTTTCTCTTTTTTTTTAATTGTATTCTGCCATCCTGTTTTTACCACAGTAGCTAAGTAATATGGTTTAAAGTCAGTGAGTGAGAATCCTCCAAATTTGTTCTTCATTTTTGAGACATTTTTGGCTATCTGGGGCCACTTATCCTTCTAAATAAATTTGTTAATTGCTTTTTCCATTTCTGCAAAAAAGGCTGTTGGAATTTTTATTGAGATTGTATTGAATCTGCAAATCACTTTGGGTAGAATATCTTAATGATATCTAGTCTTCCATTTCATGAAAACAGAATGTCCTTCCATTTATTTAAGTCTTCTTTGGATTCTGATTCTTTTAGCAGTGTTTTTTAGTTTTCTTAATACAGGTCCTTGATATCCTCAGTTAGAATAGTGATTCTTTCCATCACTATGAAAATGGAATTTTTTTCTAACTTCCTCCTCACATTGTGAATTACCAGTGTATAGAAACATTACTGATTTTTGCATCTTATCTTGTATCCCATCAATTTGCTGAACTAGCTATTCTACTAGCTTTGTTGTGGATTTTTGAGGATTTTCAAAATATAGGATCATATCATCACTGAATAGTAAAAGTTTTACTTCTTCCTTTCTTATTTGGGTAGTCTTTTATTTCTTTATCTAGCCTAATTGCTCTAGCTGGAACTTCTAGCACAATATTGAATAACAGTGGTGACAGTAGGCATTCTTGTCTTGTGCCTGATCTTAAGGGGAAAGCTTTCAGTCTTAATCACCATTGAGTACAATGTTAGCTGTAAGTTTTTCATATACGCCTTTACCATGTTGAGAAAGCTTCCTTCCATTCCTATCTTCCAGAGTGTTTTTATCAAGATGGGATGTTGTATTTTGTCAAATGACTTTTCTGCATCAATAGAGAGGATCATGTGATTTTTTCATGTGATTGTTGAAGATTTTTACATCTATATTCATTAGAGATATTGGTCTATAATTTTCTTTTTTTCTTAATATCTTTATCTGGTTTTGGTATTAGTGTGATGGCTTTATAGAATGAGTTGGATAGTATTCTTTCCTGTTCAATTATTTGGAAGAACTTGAATGAAATTGGTATTAGATGATCTTTGAATGATGGCAGAATTTGCCTATGAAGCCATCTGGTCCTTAGGTTTTCATTTTTGGGAGGTTTGTGATGACTGTTTCAGTCTCTTGTGATTGGTTTTTGGTGTCTTCCATTTCTTCTTGTGTCAGTGTAGTTGGTTCATGTGTTTATAGGAATTTGTCCATCTTGTCTACAGTCTAGTTTTTTGGCATACAGTTGCTCATCATATCCTCTTATGATCTATCTTATTTCTGTGGGTTCAGTGTAATGTCCACACTCTCATTTCTGATTTTATTTATTTGTGTCTTCTTTCTTTTTTCTTTGTCAGTCCCCTAAGGGTTTGTCAATTTTGTTGATCTTCTCAAAGAACCAACTTTTGGTTTTGTTGATTCTCTCTATTGTTTTTTCTTCTAAATTTCATTTAGTTCTGCTCTGACCTTTACTATTTCTTTCCTTTGGCTTTGTTTGGGTTTAATTTACTGTTCTTTGTCTAGTTCCTCCAGGTGTGCAGTTAGATATTCAATTTTAGTTCATTCTACTCTTTTAATGGAAGCATTGGGGGCTATAAATTCACACTACCTTTGTGGTGTTCCATAGGTTTTGGCATGTTGTATTCTCATTTCATTTGTCTCAAGATACATGCTGAGTTCTTATGCAATTTCTTCTTTGACCCACTGATTATTTAGAATGTGTTGTTTAATCTCCATATATTTATGAATTTTCATTTTTTATGTCTTTTATTATTTCCAGCTTTATTCCGTTATGATCAGAAAAGTGTTTTGTATAATTCCCATCTTTTAAAATATTAAGACCTGTCTTGTGACCCAACATATTGTCTATTGTGGAGAAGGATCCCTGAGCACTTGAGAAGAATGCTTATCTTGCTGTTTTGGGCTATAATGCTCTATAAATATCTGTTAGGTCTAGATAATTTATCATGTTCTTTAGGACCTCCGGTTCTTTTTTTACTCTCTGTACAGATGTTCTATCCAATACTGAGAGTGGTGTATTGTAGAGTCCAGTGATTTTTGTAAAGACATCTATTTCTCCCTTCAGTTTTACCAGGACGTGCCTCATGTATCTTGGGGCACCCACGATACGTACATAAATATTTACTATAGCTATTTCTTCTTGGTGAATTGCCCCTTTTATTAATATATAATGGCCTTCTTCATCCCTTATAACAGTTTTGTACTTTTTTTTAAAAAAAGATTTATTTTATTTATTTTTATTTATTCCCCTCCTTGCTGCTTGTGCTCACTCTGTCTATTTTGCTGTGCGTTTTTCTGTATCTGCTTGTCTCCCTTTGTTGCATCATCTTGCTGTGCCAGCTCACCGTGCCGCACGGGCTGGCTTGCATTCACCGGGAGGTCCCAGGAACCGAACCCAGGGCCTCCCATATGGTAAATGGGAGCCCAACCAGTTGAGCCACAGCCACTTCTCAGTTTTGTACTTAAAATCTATTTTGTCCACTACTAGTATTGCTACTCCAGCTCTTTTTTTGGTTACTGTTTTGTGGAATATCTTTTTGCAACCTTTCACTTTCAACTTGGTTGTGTACTTACATCAGAGATGATTCTCTTGTAGACCACATATAGATGGTTCATATATTTTTATCCATTTTATCAGTCTATATATTTTGTTTGGGGAGTTTAAGCCATTAACATTCAATGTTATTACTGTAAAGGCATTACTTACTTCATCCATTTTATCCTTTGGCTTTTTATTGTCATTTAGTTTCTATTGTCTATCTTTTCCCTTTTAATTTACTCTTCCTAATAATCTTCATTTCTGTACTTTTCTCCAATTCTCTTCTCCTTGAGTTTTTCCTTTCAGGCTGCAGCACTCCTTTAGTATCTCTTGTAATTCAGGTCTTTTGGTAACATATCTTCTCAGTTTTTGTTTGTCTGTGAAGGCTTTAAACTCATCCTCATTTTTGAAGTGCAGTTTTGTCAGATATAGTTACAGAAAAACTGGTTGGCAGTTCTTCTCTTTCACTACCTTAAATACATCATATCACTATCTTCTCACCTTCATGGTTTCTGATGAGCAATCGGCACTTAATCTTATTGTTGTGCCCTTGTATGTGATGGTTTGCTTTTCTCTTGCTTTTAGAATCCTCTCTTTATCTCATTCTGAATAGTAGTTGTCTCAATGTAAGTCTATTCAGCTTTATTCTGTTTGGGGTAAGTTTTCCTTCTTGGATATTGCTATTTATGTCTTTTATAAGTTTACATTCATTAGTTCCTCTAATATTCTTTCAGCCCCTTTTCCATTCTCTTCTTCTTCTAAGTCAGTAATAATACATAATTTTGTGTATTTTTCATTGTAATTCATTCCCTGAGACAATGTTCCATTTTTTCCAATCTTTTCTCTTTCTGTTCTGTGTTTTCTAGTTTAGATAGTCTGTCATTGAAGTGAAAAATTTGGTCTTTGAGCAATTCACATCTGCTGTTAGGTTCCTCTAATATATATTTGAGTTGTAACATCTCTTATATATATATATATATATACACACACACATATATATTTAAAGATACTTAGATTACATAAATGTTACACAAAAGATATAGGTATTCCCATATGCCCCACTCCCCACACCTCCCACACGCTCCCACATGAACATCCTTCCTTAGTGTGGCACATTCATTGCAATTGAATTTGCATTGTAATTGCAAAGCCACATCCTGGGGCTTTGCCATTAAGCATGGACCATAGTTCACATTGTAGTCTACACTCTCCCACACAGTTCTGCATGTTATTTGATGATATAAAATGTCTTATATATGTTGTTGCAACGTCACTCAGAGCAATTCTCAAGTCCTGAAAAAGCCCCCATATTACAATGGTTTTTCCCTCTCCCTGCCACCGGAGCCTCCAGTAGCCACTGGCTCCACATCAATGTTGTAATTTCTTCCATTGCTAGAATCACAATATGTCTATAACCCAATATCAGTAAGTCCACTGTAGTCCATAGTTCATTCCCCAATCCTGAGGATTCTGGGATGGTGACATCCACTCCACCTCCAATTGAGAAGGGGCTTATATCCCATGGGGAAGATGGATGGAACTATCTTGCCTGCAGCTGCAGAATCTCTCCCTTCCCTGGGATAGCTGTTGTCTATCATCATCTCCCTATCAGTTGTCCTGGGTGAGTCCAATGAGCTTCAGAGTAGGTGTTGCAACTCCACTGAGGTTCCGGGCCCAGCTGGCACATGGACAGCCCAAAGATTGGAGTCTCTGGATGTACACCTACAAACTCCAGCACCAAGGATAGATTTAAATAGAAGGGATAGATGAGCCATGTGCAGGGAAGACATAACTGAGTCCAACTCTGTCACTCTCAGGAGCACAAACTCCAAAGTAGGGCCCACTGGCAAGGCACCAAACTCCAGAGCTATCTACTCTGACTATAGGACCTGGGTGTCTCCAGAGCCCTCAGGAGCCCCACTATTTGGGATAGTATCCACTTTGGGAGTCTATGAGATCCTGCTGAGATGTGGTAAGTGTTACTGCTGGGATGACCTCCCGACTCCCTTTGGAGTCTCTTAGCCATACAAACTCATTTGTCTTTACCTTTTCCCCCTTTTATTTGAGGTCTTTTTCCAGTTGCATTGCTAGTTGGTGCTTGGTAGCAATCCCTTGGTACCAGGATGCTCATCCCTGGGAGTCATGTCCCAAGCTGGGGGGGAGGTAATACATTCATATGCTGAGTTTGGTTTAGAGAGAGGCCATATTTGAGCAAGAAGGAGGCTCTCAGGAAGCAACTCTTAGGCACCCCATAACAATAGGCTAAGTTTCAATTTCAAGAGCAAAGGCTCATAAGCCTAGTCATCAATATCAAGGGCCCATCAGTGGCTCATCCTCCGTTGCCAGTCACCGCCCCTGCACTTGGGGGACTATTGCTGCTCCCTTAGGGAATGTGACAGAGCACTCCAGGATGGGAATTCAATATTCTCTAGGTTATTGTGTGAGTCTCCACCCACTGTGACAATGTCCTGTTAACATTGAACATTTTACATCCTTATATGTATGCTTAGGTAAACTTCCTCCCATGTATCCCCCATCACTGACACTCTACACCAACGATCCTCCCTTACCCCAATTGTAACCCTTCTGTGATCTAAAACTTCTTCAAAAATGAAGTCAATACAATAGCCGAGTACAATTAATAGGAAAATGAAACAATAATGATAAGTTTAAATATAAGAAATAAAATACATAAAATTTTTAAAAAACTAAAAGTGAAATAAAAGTAAAAGATTGTGATATTTAAAAAAATGAAAATATATTAAAACATTCTTTTTGACATTTTGCCTTTCATCACCACAATATCTGGTGTCCTGTCTGTACCATGGCACCTTCTCCTACTCATTCCCCAGTGTCTCACTAATATATTTTTAATCTCATCCATCATGTCTTTAATTCCCATAAGCTCTGTTACTTTTCTGTGCAGGCATAAATTGTTCTTTATGCTCTGTCAGCGTCTTCTTAATATTTACTATCTCTTCAGTCATATTTTCTTCAGTTCTTTAATTGATTTATGAGATTTGTGTGATTATCATTGACTAGCTGTCTTAAATCTTGTGTCTTCTCAGGATATTTGGTTCATTCCTTTGACGGGGCTTTCTCTTCCTGTTTTCTAGTATGGCTTGTAATTTTTTTTTGCTGATATCTAGGTATCTGAAACATTGGTGAATTAACTCTGATGGTTAGTTTTTCTCTCTTGGTTAGTGTTTTTTTTTTTTAATAGCTATTGTTTGATTTTAGGTTTAACTTATACCAAGTCTTTAAAATTGTCAGGTTTAAGTTAACAAAATTGGGCTAGGGACTCACTAATGAATGCAGATTTTTCTCCCAGGAGTAGTGCTAAAGAGAGGCCTTAGGGCAGTGTTTCTCCTTGCACTTTCCTGGCTGGCCAGCAGATGGCACAGATGGCATTTCTTTCAACTTCTGTTTGCCTGTGTTTCTAGTCTAGGCAGAACCAAGATTCAAAGTGGGCTCTGCTGGTCAAATTCACTGAAGTGAAGCCCTCTTTCATACCCTCTATCTTCCCTTGTAACAGCAACAAGGAAGAAAATGTCTATTCCACTCTCAGTCAGCTGCAGTGAGCCATGTGTTTTATCCAGGCTTAATGTCTTCAAGCTGGAGGGTGGGAGCCCTTCCCAGTCACTGCAGGGGTTTAGTAACTCACATTTGTTGTTTCATGTTCTTAATCTCTCTGTCCCTCTCCTTCCTGGGCATTGACAACATTGTCCTGATCTGCTGACCTTCAAAGCATGTCACTCAGAAAACTTTTGCCCCTTTCTCCAATGTTCTGTGAGAGTTGAGCCCTACCTGCATACTCTGATGCTTTCTTCTCAGAACTCTCACTTCTAGTATATTTTTATTTTATTTTTTATTTCTTTATTTTGTGAGGTGTTTTTTTTTAAAAAGAAGCTTTAGATTACATAAATGCTGCATCAAAAATATAGGGGATTCCCATAATACCCCATCCTTTCCCCCTCCCACAATTTCCCCCATTAACAACATCTTTCATTAGTGTGGTGCATTGTTACAATTGATGGACACATATTGAAGCACTGCTACTACTCATGGACGATAGTATACATTATAGTTTACACTTTGCACTGAACAATTTTGTAATTTTGGCAAAATGTATAATGGCTTCTATCTGTCGTTGCAATTTCATGCTGGACAATTCCAATGTCCCCAATGTACCTTATGTTACACCTATTTTTCCCTCTTCCTCCCTTCAGAACCTCTGGTGGCCACAGCCTTTATATCAATGATACAAGTTCTTTCATTGCTAGAATAATCAGAAGTCTACATAAGTCCATAGTTGCATTCCACCCTTATGTTTGTTCATTCCTCAATCTTGAAGATTTTGGGATGGTGATGCCCACTCTGTTTCTAACTGTCAGGGGGCTTAGATGCCATGGGGCAAATGGATGGAACTATCTTGCTTACATTTGAAGAGACTATCTGTTTTTTGGATGGGTGTTGTCCATTATCATCCTTTTGTTAGTTGTCTTGAGGAAGTCCAATGAACTAGAGAGTATGTGTTGCAACCCTTGCTGAGATTCAGGGCTCAAGTGGCATATGAACAAATTGAACATTTAAGTCCCTAGAGCATATATTTAATGGGTATATTGCTAATTATAGGTTCAAATAAAAGGGGCAAATGAATCATGTGTAGGAAAACTGGAAATGAGTATAACTCTGTTACATTGGGGACCACATATTCCAAAGTAAGGCCTTCTGACAAAGTGCCCAATTCCTGAGTTCGTCTGCCCTGCTTATAGAGTGGATGTCCCAAGAGCTCTCAGGAGCCTTGCTGCTTGAGGCACTGTTTACTGTGGTGGTTATGAGATACTGCTAGGATGTGTATAAGTGTAACCTCTGGAAAGACCTCTCAACTTACTTTGAAATCTCTTAGTCATAAAAACTCATTTTTATTTAATAGTCCCCTTTTGGTCAATGTCTTTTTCCAGATGCATGACTAATTGGTGCTTGGTAATAATCCCTCAGTGCCAGGGAGGCTCATCTGCAGAAGCCATGTCCCATGCCTGGGGGAATGTAGTGACTTTATATGCTGAGTTTGGCTTAGAGAGAGGCCACATCTAAGCAACAAGGAAGCTTTCAGGAGGTAACTCTTAGGCAACATGTAATAGTACGCTAAGTTTCAATTTCTTGAGAAAATGTTCATAAGTACAACCATTTATGTCAAGGGCCTGGGAAAATGATCTGTCCTCTTTCTCTGGGCACTGCCCATTTACTAAGGGGATTCTTGCTGCTGAATTTGAGACTGTAACAGGATTTCACAGGATGGGATTTCAATATGGTTATTGTGGGGTCTCCACCCACTGAGATAATGTCTCATGACAATTTAAACATATTCAATATGTCATAGAGGAATTTCCCAGGTGCACCCCTCCCCACACCTCAACCCACCACCAATACCCATGTGATCCAAAACTTTCCCCAAAACAAAGTTAAAAAAATAAACAAAAATAACAATAAAATAAAATAATAATAAATAAAATAAAAATAAAAAAAATAAAGGTAAAAATAAAAAATATAGTACAATAAAAAAAATTTTAATGTTTCTTTCATAACCATAAGATATGCTATCTTTTATAAACAATGACAATTTTTTCCATATGTTCCCCCAGTGTCTTATTTTTTGTCTTTAACTTTAATGAAACTTTAGAAAAATCACCTAGAAAATATAGAAGATTCCCATAGGCCCAACCTTCTCCCCTCTTTTCCTCTACCCTATTAATAACATTTTACATGTGTCTGGTACATTTGTTACAACTGATATGCAAATATTGAAGCATTGCTACTATCCATGGTTAATGGTTTAATTTATGGTTTACATTTTTTTTTTTTTTTAAAGATTTTTATTTATTTATTCATTTATCCCTGCCCCTTGCTGCTTGTGCTCGCTGGGTCAGCTAACCACGCCGTGCAGGTGGGCTTGCCTTCACCAGGAGGCCCCGGGAACCAAACCCGGGGCCTCCCATATGGTAAACGGGAGCCCTACTGATTGAGCCACAGCCGCTTCCTATGGTTTACATTTTGCACCATACTTTTATAGGTTTTGACAAAATTTAAAATGGCCATTATCTATCATTGTAGTTAATTTTTTATAGGGTGTGATATAATGATCCTCTCTCATTCTTCTAGTATATTTTTAATCTCCATTATTACTGTGCCTTTCCTCCCCATAATTTGCGTTTCTTTTGTACTCATTCAAATTTCTTCTTTATGCTCACACATTGTTTACATAATGTCCTATAGCCTGATGTCCAATTTTTTCTTCCTCTCTCTGAATTGATTTAGGATACTTATTGAACTTATTTTATTAGTTGATACCAAATTCTGTCTCCTTTTGTATGTGGAAGGCTCTGGGTTTTGGGCTTCTAGGTTCTTGGCTTATATCACATGGAAGAATTTAAGGACATGACATAAGGTCGGCAAGGGAGTAACAAGTTTATTAAGAGGCAAGAAAAGAGTACACAATCCTAGACAGGGACTGTGTGTTTACTGCAGGGTAAGTAGTGCACATGGGGACCCAAGTTAAGCTTTTTAACACCTTTTCTCCTTCCCCTTTCTAAATATTGAGGAGGGGCCTCAGCTGTTTCTTGTTCTGATTGTTTGCCTTAACTATCCCTGCCTATTAGCTCTCAGGGACCAATGAGGAGGCCTGTTTGGGGTTATCCGAGGCTTCCCCTTGACCCCAGAAGAGTTTCAAATGGGGCTTTGTGTCCAGGGTCTCATGGGATCTTTCTGGTCACCTTCCCCTCAGGAGGTTTCTGGGCAGGGTCTCCAGCCATGTGGTCTGTCGGCCATGTTATCTGCTGGGCATATTGTCTGCTGGGCATATTTTCTGTAGGTTCTTCAGCTGTGACCTAAGTTTTCCTTTTCCCTGTATTAACCTGCCTCAACATCCCCTTCAGAGATTTTATACATTTATTCTTAAGGGGTAGCTGAAGGGCAATGGTCATTCTTCTGTAGCTACTCCCTGCTGGTTGACGAGTAGCTGCTGCCTGATGGAGTGTAAACCATCTGGCTATTCTATTGAGGTTGAGGGAAGGTGGGTCCAGCAACAAGGCTAGAGGTGGGTGAAATTACTGCTTGACTAATACCTGGAAGGCATTGATTGTGGAAGAAATAAACTTAGTTAGAATTTAAGGTACATGGTCCTATTAAAGGGATAAGATGGTGACAAGCAGGTCCAAAAAGGGGGCCAGACGTGACATACTGGACCATAAGAGTGTGAACGTCCATGTGCCGCCAGAAGCTTCATCCTACCAAAGTTGATGGGAAACAGCACTCTTCCTTGAGTTATTTTATGCTGTTGATTAACTCTAGGGAGAGATTGTGGTAGAACTGCTGGGTGTGGTATAAACTGCCTATCCCAGTTCCCACAGTAGTTGTTATTCCTATGACAGCTAGGAGAGGTATGAGGAGAGGCACTGCCTTAGACATAAACTCAGAAAGACAATATAGCTAACAACAAGATCAGCATATAGCAAGCAAAATAAAGACAGTAGTCAAAAAAGCCATTTCTTTGTCTTAGAGGCATGCTCATTAACTGCTTAGAAAATGAATTAAGCTTATTATGCCTTTTAACATGTTCAATATCCCTCTGCATAAGACCTAGACTATAAAATATATCACCAAAAAATGTTTGCTAGTATGCATTTATCTAGTACTGTATATTGATTATACATTTCTGTTCTAGGTCTTTGTAATGCCCCTTGGATATGTAAGCTCTATCTTTTAGAATAAAACCCAGTGCTCCAGTTCTCTACCTCCCCACTTGAACCTTTACATCAGAACCTAATGAGAGCATGTGCTGCTCCTTCCAGACATGAGTCCACTGACTAGGCTGAGGTGTCCTTAACTGTTGCAGACACACAGAGCTACACATGGCCCATTTAGGGTAGGAGCACTAAAGGCTACTCATGGGGTGGTAGGAACCTCGCTCACCTTGATATATTGGTAGGAAATAAAAGTTCCTCAGTGAAACATTTTTCAGCACAAATAAACTCATATTCCTTTACTTAAAGTCTGATCCTTTTGTATATGTTACATTTACTGTCTCCATGTGTGCCAAACTGGGTGTGATATGACACTGAGTGACTAATTTTCAGTAAATCTATAAATAATTATGTTCCTAAAAAGCTTTAACTTTGAATAAGAGATTTAAAGTTATAAATAATGCCTTGTTACTGAGGCATATTCTAATTGTATATTTTGCACAAAATAGAGTAATTCTAAATGTTGGGGAATTATTTTTTTAAGCTTGCAAGAATTAGAACAGAGAGATTCTTCTGGGGGTAAAATTCCTTCCATGGCAAAAATAACATAGTACTTTTTAAAAGGCAAAAAAATAGGTTCTTTCTTGTACTTTCACCCATCCACTGAGGAGAACACACAATGTAATTGAGAAGCATCACTTTAGCATCTTGAAACTTTATGGTAGAATGTGAATTTAGTGGAGAAAGTTGCCCAGAGAAAGTAGGGGCAACAAATTAAAAAATATATGAGTGGACATGAATAAGATAAAAAGTATTTTTTTTTCATTAATTGTTTTGAAAGTAACAATAAAAAAAGAAATAAAAGTCATGAGACCTACATTATTTTCTTCACCTTGTCACTAACTGTGACAGGTATAGTAACTGGACAATTGAGTAGATATTTTGATTTAGGAAAGTATTATTAGTCTTACTTTATAGATGAAGAAATTGAAACCTAGAGAATTTAAATGATTTGTCTTAACATGATAGAGTTTGCTGGGACTTCTCAGGTTTGTATAAAGACCTTATTTCCCCTCCTTTTCTACACTCCCTCTAACTAAATGTTGGGTCAGTGACTTCATCTTTCTAGTAGCTAGATTTTTTTTTTTACAGAGAAAATAATGATTGTGATATGTAGTAGCTAGATTTTTTTTTTTTTACAGAGAAAATAATGATTGTGATATGTTATTACAGACTCTTTCCTGATCTAACATTCTATCACTCTATTAAGCACCCTTTTCTAGATGAATGCCTCAGCTTGTCATTCATAGAAACAATCCAGCCAAATTAGATGACTGTCTGCCCTACTGGGACCTGAGGGCTGAGGCTGAAATCCAGAAGCCATAGAAATTTTATTGAAGCAGTATTTATAAGTGCTGACATAGAGAACTTCAGACTCTGGAAGTTATAGATAAGGAAAGTTTGGAATCAAAGTGATAACAAACCTGTGCTCTTCACTTATGAAGAATACACATACAAAGAGAATGGCAATGGAGTATAACTGATGTCGGCTTCCTCTCTTACCTGGAGTCTATGATATCAACCAAGGTGCTGGTGATTATGTAAGAAACTCAAAAACACTATTGATGGCAGCCCAACATTTTACCTATGACCAAGATTAAGATCTGAGAGGATAAAAGATGGGTTCTACGTCACCTGGCTGCTACATGATGGAAGAGTAATTTGAATCCAAATTACCTGCTCTTTTCCAAATATGTTTTCCCTGTTATAAAACAATGCAAGACCACAGTTCACATCGTAGACCACGCTCTCTCCCACACAGTTCTGAGTGGTGTGTGCTGATTTAAAATGGCCTATATCCGTTGCCACAACGGTAATCAGGACAACCTCCAAATCCCAAAGAAGCCCCTGTATTTCAACTACTCGTCCCCTCCCTGCCCCAAAAGTGTCAAGTGGCCACTGGCTCCACCTCATTGTTATAATTTCTTCCATTGCTAGAATCACCATATGTGTACAACAGAATACCATCAAGTCCACTCTAGCCCATAGTTCTCCCCCCAATCCTGAGGGGACTGGGATGGTGATGTCCACTCCACCTCCAAGTGAGAGAGGGCTTATATCCCATGGATATGGTGGGTGGGATGATCCTTCCTGCAGATGCAGGCCCTCTCCATTCCCTGGGATGGCCATTGCCCATTATTGTCTCCTCGCCAGGTGACTTGGATGAGTCCATTGAGCTGTAGGGTAGGAGTTGCAGCTCCACCGAGATTCCACGCACACCTGGCACATATGGTTGGTGGCAAGGCACCAGGATGTGTAAGTCCTATGAGGGTGGTGGGCCACACTCGTGGGAGATGTTTGTGTGGGATGTGGTGGGAGGTGTGGGAGGTGGGCAACAAGGGAATCCCAGGGGGTTCTGTGTAATATTTTCGATAATCTAAGCAACTCTTAAAATATATTTATATATATTTTAAATAACATTTTTTGTAAACAAATGCACATATATGCATGTATATTTATATATCATTTTACAAATAGTGGTATGTATTGTGAAAATTTTGATTTTTACCCACAATAAAAAATAAATAAATTAAAAACAAAACAAAACAAAACAAAACAAAAATCAATGCAAGGTAGTTTATAGGTTCCAAAAGACTAGTATAGTAAACAACGCTATGGCTGAAAAGGAGAAGGAGTTTATCATGCTAAGTTAAGGTCTCATGGCAGAAATAGGATTCAATATCAATCCTGATGAAGTATTTGGCACAGTAAAGAAGGAGAATATTCAAGAAGGGATAATCTAAGTTAACTATTCCAGTGCCCTTGTACAAAATAGAACCAGTGAGGAGGAAAGGCACAGGAAAAGAGCACGTGAGCTAAAGGAATTGAGGGTAGGAATGATAAAATCTAATTCTTCTTCCTTCTCCCCTATTACCTCACAACTAAACCTAACATAGGCCTGTTGGTACACCAAGATCCTTTAATTCAGGTCACAGAATTTATCTTGGACTTATTCTCTTCCTCCTGTTTCTGTTCTGTATGTTTGTTTTATTATTCTTGCTTATAAATAAGGAAACTGAGGCCTGAGAGAGTTTGTTTAACTTGCTTAATTTATACAGCCAGGATTTAAATGTCAGAATTCTCTTAATTCTTAATTCTCTCTCATCATGTAATGCATACTGCTGTCAAAGTCCTCCATCCAAAGATTACCAGAATCACATCTGTCATTAAACCAAGTTGTGTTTATTTCTCTTTGCAGTGGGAGGAAATGCACACAATGGGAAACTTTGGGGCATCTAAGAAAGATAGTGTTAGAAAGATTTTATCATTATATTTGATCTCTGTTTGTTGATTTTTTTGGATTTAAGGAATTGGGGCTTTGCTGAAGATTGGATGCAGTTAGGAAGTGGGGATAATTTTATGATTGCATTTCTTAATTCTTTTCTAGAAGGAAGCAAGACTAGTGAGAGGCTAAACTGTATTTGATAAAGGAACAACAATAAGTAATATTAGCCAGGATACAATGCAATACCAATCAAAATCCCAGCAGCTTACTTTACAGGATTACAGAAGGCAATTACCAAATTCATCTGGAAGGGTAAGTGCACCCGAATAGCCAAAAGCATTCTAAAAAAGAAGAGCAATGTGGGAGGAATTTCACTGCCTGACCTTGAAATATATTACAAAGCTACAGTGATCAAAACAGCATGGTACTGGCATAAAGATAGACACATCTATCAGTGGAATAGAATTGAGAATCCAGAAATATACCCTCACCTATACAGTCAACTGGTTTTTGACAAACCTATCAAGCCCATGCTAATGGGAAAAAACAGTCACTTCAACAAATGGTGTTGGAAGAACTGGATATTTATAACCAAAAGAATGAAAGAGGACCCCTATCTCACCCCCTATACAAGAATCAACTCAAAATGGGTCAAAGATCTAAATATAAAAGCCAGGACCATAAAAATGTAGGGAAACATCTTCAAGACATTGTAGTAGGTGGTGGTTTCTTGGACCTTACATCCAAAGCATGTGCAACACAAGAAAAAATAGATAAATGGGACCTCCTCAAAATTAAACACTTTTGCACCTCACAGGACTTTGTCATAAGGGTGAAAAGGCAGCCAACTCAATGGGAAAAAATATTTGGAAATCACATATCTGATAAGGGTTTAATATCCAGGATATATAAAGAGATGTTACAACTCAACAATAAAAAGACAAATGACCCAATTAAAAAATGGACAAAAGACTTGACTAGACATTTGTCCAAAGAAGAAATACAAATGGCAAAAACACACGTGAAGAAATGCTCAACATAACTCATGATTAGGGAAATGCAAATCAAAACTACAATGAGATATCATTTCACACCTATCAGATTTGCCACTATTAAAAAGACAGAGAACTACAAGTGTTGGAGAGGATGTGGAGAGATAGGAACACTTCTTCACTGTTGATGGGAATGCAGAATGGTACAGCCACTGTGGAGGACTGTTTGGCAGTTCCTAAAGAAGTTGAATATAGACTTGCCATGTGACCCTGCAATACCACTACTGGGTATATACCCAGAAGAACTGAGAGCAGTGACACGAACAGACGTCTGCACACTGATGTTCATAGCCACATTATTCACCATTGCCAAAAGTTGGAAACAACCCAGGTGTTCATCAACAGATGGATGGATAAGCAAACTGTGGTCTATTCACAAGATGGAAAATTATGCAGCTGTAAGAAAAAATGAAGTAGTAAAGCATATGGCAACATGGATGAACCTGGAGGACATTATGTTGAGTGAAGCAAGCCAGACACAAAAGGACAAATACTGCATGAATGCATTACTATGAACCAAATATATTGTGTAACATATTGTTTGATTAAAAAAAAATTTATATGTATCCATTACATTTAATTGAGAAATGTATATATTTATTCATCTGTGTTTACTTTTTAGTTTTTAATTGTTTATATTTTCAATTATTAAATGTACAAAATAAAGTAAAAAAAAAAAAATATATATATATATATATACACATTAGCCAGGATAGGACAGGAGGATGTTTGGGCAATGTTCCTGAATTTTGTGATTATACAGTAGCCATGTCTGAATTTGGTGTTCTTTGACATTTTTCATGTTCCACAAGAGAACACTAAGGTCTAGCTATGAGACTTTGACATAAGGACTAGTAGAAGGAATAAGCATGCTTTACTTATAGAATATCATCTATACTTAGATAATATAGCATGCAATTGCTGTGATAATGTAACATAGTATAATAATGTAGCAAAATAATTATGCTGTGATAACATATTACAATTATGAAAATATATGGGGAAATGTTGAGTGTATGTGAGTAGTATGATAAAGTTATGATTTCTTATACATATTATCTAGTAGTAAGGAAATATGAATTCAACACAGAAGCTAAGGGAGAACTAAGAGGAAGGGCAAAAATAGAGTTAATAACAAATGTCAATATTGTTCATAGTAAGGAACAAATCAATCTTAGACAAAAAGGCAAGGCAAAAGGAATATTTAAACAATATTAACGTAAAGGTTACCGTTGAAATAAAAATACATATCATTCTGAAAAACAAAATTAAATAAGCAAAAGAAAATATATCAAGTATAGGAAAAGATGTATGCACAAAATTATTCATTTTCAGCACTCTATGTTATAGCAAAAAATATAGACAATTGAAGTTGGATGTGGTACATAAAAAAATTGAGTCCTGTGGATAATAAGTTATCCCCGAGATTACTTCAAAGCAGTGGTCAGAATACTCTTCATTCCAATTTCTAATAACAAATAACTGACAAGTTCCTCATTTCTCTTGATTCTTCACTAGAAGTATTATCAAAACCAGATTTCCATGAACTCAAAGTCCAGTTTTCTATGAACAGTGTCTTCAAGGTAATCTAGGCATTCTCTAACAGTTTCATCAAAATCCTTCCATCAAGTGGGAGACTCTGAGGAAGATGATGGATTGGAGAAATCCAGGACTCAGTCCAGTTCCTGGCTAGCTGCTACCGACAGAAAGTAGCATAAAAATCTCCTTCTCAAGAACAGGGATTGGCACAGAAGAGCAATACCATGGCCTTTGATTAGCAAATTTGTAACATTGTGTCCCAACTCTGAGTTACTGTTTCATCTGTCTGAGGCCAAAGGCAGCAGAAACCATTATTTCAATCATGCCCTGGACAGGGGTGGAGGTAGTGGAAATTTAAAGATACAGTGTCTCCTTGGGATAGCAGGGAACACTTTGTTGAAGGGAGGCTTCTGCTGGGCAGACCAGAAAGGTATAGCTTCAGGGAGCTGTCAAGGAGGTTTTTGGTGTCCTTTTTGATCCCTTCCCCAGGACACTTTGTGGATCCCTTGCCCAGTTTTGACTGGGAAATACTGACATGGGAAAGTATGCTCCATTGTGATTCTATTCCTGGAGTTTGCCTTTCAGGCAGAAGCAGCTATAGACAATGAAAGGTATGTAAAAAACAAACAAACAAACAAACAAACAAACAAAAAACCCCAAAACTATAGAGACAAAAGAAAAACAAACAGAACAGATCAAGTTTCCCAGAAAAGGGCAAAAGGAAAGGAAACTTTCTCCTGGAAGTAAAAGAAGTGCACAAAAAGTGCAATACAATATTAAAAATTGTACCACATATCCAGGGCAAGAATCAGGTGAAAAGGAGCAAAAGTAATCTGAGCTGTTAAACACAGGCTACTCAAATATATAGTACAAGTTGAATCAAGAGTCAAATAAGAGTTTTAACACAAAGCCAATCAGCAATAAAAGCTTATGCAAGAGAGAGAAAACTATCTTTATTGTAAACTCATTAAGATAATCAGATGCCTAGACATCAGTAAAAAATTGCAATCCATACTAAGAAACATAAGATATGGCCCCATCAAGGAAACAAATTAAAACTTCAGAGGAGACACAAAATTTGAAAGAATTAATCAATGATTTTCAAACAATTCTACCATATCAATTCAAGGAGATGAAAGAAAATATGCATAAAGAAATAAAGGATATTAAATAGACACTGTGTGATCACAAAGAAGAATTTGAAAGTATAAAAAGCAAAATAACAGAACTTATTTAGATGAAAGGCACAACAGAAAAGATTAAAAATACACTTGATGCATACAACAGAGGTTTGAACAGGCAAAATAAAGAAACTGAATGACAAGACAAATTAATTGCAATCTTTCATACTGAAGGGAGAAATAGGCATTTCTACAATAATAGCTGGAGATTTCAATATATGATCCTCATCAATAGAGAGAAGATCAATAAGGAAACAGAGGACTTGAAAAATATGATTAATGAACTAGAACTAACAGACATATACATAATAAGGCATTCCAAAACAGAAAGGTATACATTCTTCTCAAGTGCACATGGAACATTCTCCAGCAGAGACTACATGTTGGGTCACAAAACAAGTCTCAATAAATTTAGAAAGTTTGAAATTATGCAAAGCACTTTCTCAGACCATAATGGAATGAAGCTGGAAATCAATAACAAGCACAGGACTGGAAAATTCACAAATATGTGGAAATTAAACAACACACTCTTAAACAATCAATAGGTCAAAGAAGAAAGTGCAATTAAAAAATGAGTAAATATCTTGAGATTAAAAAATGAGAATATAACATCAAAACTTATGAGATGCAACAATGGCAGTGCTGAAAGGGAAATTTAAAGCCCTAAACACTTACATTAAAAAAGAGAAAAGAGATAAAATCAGGGACCTTACAGCACACCTGGAGGAACTATAAAAAGAACAGCAAACTAATCCCAATGCAAGCAGAAGGAAAGAAATAACAAAGATTAAAGCAGAAATAAATGAAATTAAGAATAAAAAATATTAGAGAAAATTAACAAAACCAAAAGTTGGTTCTTTGAAAAGATCAATAAAACTGGAAAACTCTTAGATAGACTGACAGTGAAAAAATAGAGAAGATGCAAATAAATAAAATCAGAATTGAGAGGGGGGACATTACTACTGACCCCACAGAAATAAAAAGGATCATAAGATGATACTATAAACAACTGCATGCCAACAAATTTGGCAATTTAGATAAAGTGGACAGATTTCTAGAAACACAGGAACAACCTGCACTGACTCTAGAAGAAAAAGAATCTCTCCATAGACCAGTTAAAAGAAAAGAGATTGTATCAGTCCTTAAAAATCTCCCAACAAAGAAATGTCCCAAATGACTTAATTTGATATGTAAATTCTACCAATCATTCCAAGAGGAATTGCTACCAATCCTGCTCAAAATCTTCGAAAAAAGTGAAGAGTAGGGAACACTTCCTAACTCATTCTATGAGGCCAGCATCACCCTAAAACCAAAGCCACATAAAGATACTACAAGAAGAGAAAATTACAGAACAGTTTCTCTAATGAATAGAGATGCAAAGATCCTCAAGAAAATATTAGCAGATCTGTTTAAAAGAATTATATATCATTATCAAGTGGGAATGCATGTGTGGTTCAATACAAGAAAATCAATTGATGTAATATATCGCATTAACAATAAAAAAGGGAAAAACCACATGATCATCTCAATAGATGCAGAAAAGGCCTTTGACAAAATCCAGCATCCTTTATTGATGAAAACACTTAGAAAAATAGGAATGGAAGAAAACTTCCTCAATATGATAAAGGGCATATAGGAAAAACCCACAATTAACATCATACTCAATTCTACAAAACTTGATTTACAGATTCAATGAAATCTCAATAAAATTTCTTTGCAGAAATAAAAAAGACAATTATCAATTTTTTTCAGTAGGGTAAGTGGCCTGAATTTCCAAAATCATATTGAAAATGTAGAACAAAGTTGGAGGACACACACATCCTGACTTTAAAGCATATTACAAATTTACAGTGGTCAAAATAGCATGGTACTGGCATAAGAATAGATATATTGACCAAAGGAATTGAATTAAGAGTTTAGAAACAGACACACATATAGCTAATTCATTTTTGACAATGCTGCTAAGTCCACTCAATTGGTAAAGAACAGTCTCTTCACCAAATGGTGTTGGGAGAACTGGGCATCCATATGGAAAATAATGAAAGAAGACCCCTATCTCACACTATATATAAAAATTAACTCAAAATGGATAAAAAACTTAAATATAGGGACCAAGACTATAAAACTTCTAGAAGAAAATATAGAGAAGTTTCTTCAAAATCTTGTGTTAGGATATGGTATCTTAAACTTTACACCCAAAGGACAAGAAATGAAAGAAAAATAGATAAATGGGACTTCCTCAAATTAAAAAAAAAAAAGAACAATGCATCAAAGAACTTTGTCAAGCAAGTGAAAAGACAACTATGGCAGTTTAATATTATTTATGGATTTCAAAAAAGAGATATTGATTATGTTTGTAAACTAGTCTGTTTCTCTGGGCATGGTACCCCTTTGTATTAAACTCAGAGGTTTCACTTTTACTTTATTAAATCAAGATTAGGGCTTTGATTCGACCATGTCCTTAGGGCATGCAGGGTTGAGTCCTCACCCCTTTGTGGGCTATGTATAGGCAGGTGCTCAGTCAAGGAGACACAAAAAGTAGTAGATCCACAGAGAAGAACATAGAGGAAGAGAGTCAGTTCCATAGACATTGCAGAGGCCCCAGGAAGGGAGATGAGTCTGATAGTTTGCAGCTGAAGAGAACAGAGCATCTGAGAAGCCCTGAGAGATGAGCCTTATGCCAGCCGAGATTGGAAGAAGGTGGGACTACAGAAATTTAAGAGGAAAGGAAGGCTGAACCCTAACAGACATTGTTCGCCATTTTGCTTCAACACGTGGCAACAGAGTTTGGTGAGGAAGTAACTTTGAGTTGGACTCTTCAGGGTCTTGTAACTGTAAGCTTCCACCATATTAAATACCCTTTATAAATGCTGACAGATTTCTGGTACTTTGTATCAGCACACCTTTTGACTGACTAATACAACAACTTTCTCAATGGGAGGAAATATTTGAAAAGTGCATATCCAATAAGGGTTTAATATCCAGAATAAATAAAGAAATCCTTCAATTCAACCATAAAATGCTAAACAACCAAGTTAAATGTAGGCAAAAGACTTCAACTGACATTTTTCTAACGAGAAAATACAAATGCCTACAAATTACTTGAAAAGATGCTCAATATCACTAGCTATTAGGAAAATGCAAATCAAAACCACAATGAGTAATCATTTCACAACTACGAGAATGGCCATTATTAAAAAAGCAGAGAAGTACAAATGTTGGAAAAGATGTGGAGAATTAGGACCATATATTCATTTCAGGTGGGAATTTAAAATGGTGCAATCACTGTAGAAGACAGTTTGGTAGTTCCTCAGGAAGCTATGCATAGAATTACAATATGATCTGGCAGTCCATTACTTGATATAAACCCAGAAAAATTGAAAGCTGGGACTCAAACAGATATATGCACCAACTTTCATAGCAGCATAATTCATAATTGTCAAAAGATGGAAGCAACCCAAGTGTCCCTCAACTGAAGAATGGATAAACATAATATATATACATATGATGGGACATTATTCAGCTGTAAAAAGGAAGGAAGTCCTGAGGCATGAAATAACATGGATGAACCTTGTGGACATTATGTTTAGTAAAATAAGCCAGACACAAAAGGACAAATGTTGTATGATTTCACTGTTATGATCTAATTGTAATAAGCAAATTCATAGAGTTAGAATCTAGAATATGGTTACTAGGAGAAATATTGGGGTTAGATAATGGAGTGTTGATGAGTTGTCCATAATTTCTATTTAGACTGATGGTAAAGGTTTTGAAATGGTGATGGTAGCAAATTATTGTGATTATAATCAACACCTCTGAAACATATATATGTGAATGTGGTTAAAAAAAGAAAATGTTAGGAGTTCTATATTACTAGAATAAAAATTAAAAGATAAAACATAGGACTGTACAACACAGTGAACCCTATTGTAGACACAGAACTATAGTTAATATTGTATATATAGCAATGTTTTTCCTAAATTATTACAAATATATATTAATACAAGGTGGGAAAATTAGGGTGGTATATGAGAAAAATACACCTAATGTAAATGTATAAGATTCAGAATTATTTTAATAATCTTTCATTAATTGTGACAAAGATAACTATTGTTGAAAAATTGTACAATATTATATGTAAAGCATATAATATGGAAGCAGCCAAATTTGAGTTACCACAATGTATAATAGTTATTGCTGCATAACAAATTATCCCAAAAGTTAGCTTACTGGGGTCTTCTGGCTCAAGGTGTCTCACAAAGCTGCATTCAAGGTTGCTGAGGTCTCATTTGAAATTTCAATTGAGAAGGATCCCCTTCCAAGCTACATGTGTAGTTGTTGGCAGGACTTACTTCCTCAAGAACTGGTGGACTGGGTGTCACTGTTACTCACTACTCTTGGCCAGAGGCCACCCTCGGTTCCTGGCCATGGGCGTCTTACCATGTGGGCAGTTCACAACACAACAGCTGGCTTCATCAGAACAAGCGTGTGAGGACATTCATATATATAGAGAGAGTATGTAAGATAAAAGTCATCACCTTCAATGTAGTTTACTGTACTTTTACTGGTTCCTTAAGGTGTGAAGTTAGTTTATTAATTAGCAATTTTTCTTCCTTTTTATGTAGGTATTTCCCTCTGAGCATTGCCTTTGCTATATCACATAAGTTTTGGTGTGTTGTGTTTTCATTTTCCATTTGTCTCTATACAGTTTCTGATTTTCTCTGTGATTTCTTATCTGACCCCTTGGCAGTGTAAGAATGTGTCATTTAATTTCCACATATTTGTGATTTTTCCAGTTTTCCTTCTGTCATTGATTCCATTGCAATCAAAGAACATACTTCTTTTGTCCCTTATTTCCCCCTTGCTTCTGTTCCTTTGATCTTTGTGTCTAACTGTTCACCATTACATTCTTGATCACTGTAGTTTTAGAGTAAGCCTTGAAATCAGGTAGTGCAATCATACAAATTAGTTCTTAGTTGTAAAAATTTCTTTTGCTAGTCTGGTTCCTTTTCTCTCTGTATAAATTTTAGAATAGCTTGCTGATATCTATAAATATCCATCTAGGATTTTGACTGGTAATTTGTGAATCTATTGACCCATCTGGGAAGTACTGACACTTTAACTTTTGATGATATTGGATATCCATATCCAAAATTATGAGCTTTTATTTTTACCTTATATCTTATATGAAAATTAATTCAAAATGAATGATAGACTTACATGTATATCCTAAAGATATTAAACTTTTAGAAAAAAGAGGAGAAATCCTTATGACTTGGGATAAGCAGAATATTCTTTGATACAGCACCAAAAGCATGAAGTATGAAAGAAAAAAATAATAAATTGGAATTTATCAAAGTTAAAAGCTTTTGTCCTATGAAAGGCACTGCTAAGAAAATGCAAAGAGAAGCCACAGATTAGGAGAAAATGTTTGCAAAACACTCCAACAAAAAATTGGCAAATGATTTGAATAGTCACTTCAACAAATACTAACAGATAGAAAATAAACACATGAAAGATGTTCAACATCATCAATCATTAGAAAAATGCAAATTAAAACACAATGAGATGCCACACTACACCTGCTAAAAGAGCTAAAATAAAAATAAATTCTAAAATTTGGCAAATCCAAATATTGGTCAGGGTGCAGAGTAACCATTTTTCTCATATACTTGCATTGGGAATCAAAATGGTATGGCCACTTTGTAAAATGGTTTGGCAATATCTTATAAAGTTAAACATACTTTCGGCCATATAACTGCAATCTCACTCCAACTTGCTTACTCATGAGAAATTTATGTTCACACAAAAACCTGTACATGAATACTTAGTGGTTTTGTTCATAATGGCCTAATTTGGAAATGACCCAAAATTTCCTTCACCTTGTAAATAGATAAACAAATTTTGGTACACCCATAGAATGGAATACCACCTAACAATTAGAAGGAACAAACTTGAAACATAAAACAATGTGGATGAAGTCCAGCTCAGTGGAGTATATGTTAAGATTCCATTAAATGCTATTCTGAAAAAGGCAAAACTATAGGGCTGAAGAATGGAACAGTGGTTGTGAGGCATTGTAAGGGACAATAGCTGAATCTAAATACATACACATATGTCAATAACATCCAATCTCGTGTTCAAGTTTGCTATGGGATTGGTCATCTTTTAAGATCTATATAATACTGTTGGACCCCAAATGAATCCTTGCTCTGTTTCTAGCAGTTGTTACTGCATTTACAAATTAAGTCTTCTTCCAATGTAGAAGCTTCAGTTTTTCCGTGCAGAATTTGCCTCTCAATTTTTCATCACTTCTGCATATGTTAGTTCAGCTTGGGGAAACTATACCAGAGTTAGTAATAATGATAGAATATGGCCAAAGGGAAATAGATGCAGTGTAAGCAGTGAACTATATTTACTTCTGTTTTTCTTTCTTTCCCCATTCTTAAACCATGTCTAAACTCAATCATTTCCTTTGGAGAGCTGAGAACATACTATTTCCCTTTTTTCATATTTATATACCTTCTTGACATATACATGATACTTGGTGTAAACATTCTTTGATCAACATTTACATTAAGGTTTCCTCATTTAGAAACTCTCGAGTATATTATTTTAAAAACAATGTAAATAGAAGCTACTATACCGGAGAATCTATAGTGAATGTTTATCTGTAATTTTCCTCCTGACCCTTCCTCTAAAAAAATTATTCATCGTGCAAGTTTTCTTAATTTTAAATTACCAATCCATTAAATGGTAAAGGATACTCTTTAAATTTTTACTCATCAACATATATATTCTTTTCATCTTAATTTAAAAATACTGATCAATTAAATGTTAAAGAATAGCACTTACATTTTTATTGCAGTGGGATAGCAAAAGTAGTTGTGATGAAAATCTCTCAGATTCTACACTTAAAATATGTTAAGCCTATTCTAATTTTTCCCATAGGAAATAAATTGATTGCTCATGTAAGAAAAAAGCAGGCCTCTTAGAATTCCAAATTTTAATTTCCTAAGAAAGGAATCTTCTGGGGACAGGAAATAAGAATGAATTGATTTGCTTCAATATAAGACCACAATAAGCCTCTTATGCATCCATTCTATATTTTGTAATTGGTGAAGAGAATTGGCACTTATGTCAGGCTTACATAGCACTCTTGTATTTCTCAGACAGAGCACGCCCCTTCAGTAGGTACGAGTTAATAGTGTACAGGAAGAACATAACACAGAGAGCTATGATAACGACCGAGACTGCAGCCAGAAGTATGATGGACATCATCTTCTCCTGGGTCCCCATTATCACGCATGGATAGGGACCATGACACATGTGGGTACTGCACCAGATGGGTTCTGTAATCAGTGGTAGGTGAAAGTGAAGAAGGATGACCAAGAATATCAGCTGTATAGATAACTGTACCAGAAAGTAGACAAGGTACATTGCCAACAGAGGCCTTTTCTTGGATAAGTCTAAAATAATTTCCTCTTTCATCTTTACATGGTCTTCCTTAAAAATGATAGTGTCATAGGACTTCTCTTCATTTGAAGACCGTTTCTTAAACATCTTGGTTTGTTTATGAAGACTCTGAGACACAATAAACTCCATCACAAAAAAAATGGAAGAAAAGACAAAGCCAACCACATACCAAACTCCTACAACAGACATAGTGAAGTGGTTCTCATAACACTCTGCTAAGCAGGCTTGAGAGAGATTCCCATGGCACTGGAAGTCCTGGTCCAGGTGGATCCAGGTGATTTGCACGATATACACAACTGAAACATAAAGTCCTATAAGACTGAACCACAGTGTCCGTCCTATGTAGAAGTTTGTGGGGTCTTTGTTCATCTTCAGTATGGCAGGGACCACACCCCCCATTGATGTCTCAGCCATTTTGGAAGCTAGGAAAACAAAAGCAAGAGCAGCATGAGAAAATGAAGGTTGAATTTTAGCATATTTTACAGTCTCTATTGTTCTCAGTGTAAATAGAAAAGGAAAAATTAAGTGAAAGATATGAAGTTCATTTGTCAAAAGGGGAAAAAAAATCAAAGGTTGTGGCACAGATGACTATACTGGAATAGAAGTACAAAATCTTCCTACCTTACAAAGGTGAATACAGCAAGAAAAATCATGGCAGACTGAACAAGAGCAAAGGAGGAAGAATATGTGGTGCTAGCTCCTTATTTCAACCTTCTCTGGCTTTTATAAACTCTTTTTATGGAGTGTCCCTTTTTTTCTATGAAAATTATTGTAAGAAAATGTGAAGCTTTTAGGGAACCAGTAGTACCATTGTACTTTGTACATAATGAGCTATGAAAAGAAAGGACTTCAAGATATGTGACCCCTATTCAATTCTTTCAGCAGATTATTTTGCTCAAAAATATCTTTCCAATATTCTTTCTGAATATATTCCTTCTTTTTGGGTCCATCTGTAATTTATACTTTTCTGTCCTGTTTCTTCTAACACCAAGCAGAGGAAATAGGCAAAGTAAATTATTTTATATCATGGGGAATAGAACAGGCCTACTCTACTCATTATAAATCCCTTTTCACACACACAAAAAAACAAAAAAAAAACAAAAACTGAATTCCATGATGGAGAAAGCACAAGGTTCAAGATCATCTCAAAATTCAAGGTAAAATTGAGAAAAGTGAGAATTCCATACTATTAAACAATGTCAGTATTATTAATTAATGACTTTTCAATTCCATTCCTTACTCTAGACACTTCTGAATTTGCTTTTTTTATTAACATTTTTCCTCACAGGAAGAGGAAAATAAGGAAAAAAATACCATTGACAAAGAAAGCTTTCTCTCTCTCCCTTCTTCGGCTTGATATTTCTTGAATTAGCACTGAAAGTTACCCTTAAAAAGCTATATATTTTAACATTCTCAAGAGTCATAGTTTGAAAAGTAGCCAGAGATCACTGACAAAAGTCATTTATCTTGTTTATCTTATCATGCTATCTTTTGTTAGAGTATTTTCCTCAAGAACAGGAACACAAAGTAAAAAGTTTTTATCGAGAAAAGAATTCAGCAGGATGTTCAGAATAGCTGCTTTCTAAAAGGGTGCTCAATGTCTTGGGTGTACGAGTACTTCAAAGGAAGTTCAGGAGACTATCCAAGGAAATACACTTATTTCATAATATTTCTTATCATTCTTTCATTTCATTCTTCTAATTTTTCCTACTCAGTCTCACTTTCCCATCCCCTTTAGTTTATAACCTCTTCCTACCATTTATTTATTAAGCCCTCTGCATAGCTATCTATCTTCTTTGCTGTTATCACAAACTCTCAGTGTCATTTATTCTTTTTATAATCTAAGTACCAACCTGTGCCAACCCACCCACTCCAACGAACAGAACAGTTCCAACTGTCATGGAACTCCTAGTAGGTATCTAAGTGTGCTCAAGGTAAGTCTTTACCACTTCCTTCTGAAATATACCTATTGGAAATAGGTTAACTGAACTGATTACTGTCATTTCAGGCTCTTCCCAAAGTCAACTTTTCCAAAGCTAATACCCAGACTGAAAAATGTTTCTGTAGATGTGATGCTGAAGCAAGCATGAAAACTTGTTTCTAGTTAACCAATCAAGATGAATGGATCAATTTGTGTGTGTTTTTCATAAAAAAAAACTTTTTACTGAAGTATATCATTCATACATGAATATACATAAACAATAAATGTATAGTAAAAGTTGTGAACTTACAAAATAAGCATACATAACATCATACAAGGGTCCCATACATCACCCCTCCACCAACACCTTGCATTGTTGTGTATCATCAAAATATTACTACTAAGTGTAGTCCATATCTTACATTTGGTGTATTTTTCCTCCAACCCGCCCTATTTTAATAAAATAAATAGATTTAATTTTTGTAAAACAAATCAGTTTTATTGATACATATTAATAAATCATACAATTTATCCAAAGTGTGCAATCAGTGGTATTTGCTTTAATCACATAGTTGTACATTCATCACTCCAATCATTATGAAAACATTTTCACTATTTCAGTAATAATAATAATAAACAAAAAATGGACAAACAAATAAGGAAATTCCTCCCCTCTCAATCTCTCTGTTTCCCCTGCTGCACATAGATGCTATTTCTGGCTATTCTTGCACAATTATTTATTTGTTTATTAAGTAGTTTTATTGAGGTATATTCACATACCATATGATCTATCCAAAGTGTATAATCAATGGCTTTTCTTTAGCTGTTAAAAAGTCCTTTATTGTAAAATTGTAAAATAAAAAGAAAAATAGATTGAAAGAAATTACAAATTGTAAAAGAGAGTGCAAGGCCAGATTAGATTTAATATAATCAATTATAAGAAATAGATAATATAGCAACAAACATTTATAAATTTAAATAATAATTATAATAGAAATTAATTGTAACATAATTCTCATTTTTATATTACAGTCCTATTGGACATAATAATCTCTAAGAATGAAATAATCCACTGGTTTAGTTATTTAATTTCCATTTAGGCCATAAATCTTTCTGGATAATCAAATTCCTATTTGGGAATCTTTACATACTATTGGAATGAATTACAGCAGATAACAATATGCCAACTCATAATTTTATGAGGCAGAAAAACTCAAAATCTTTTCCAACAGCAGTCATGCTAAATCATTATTAACCCAGATGCATTATTTTAATTAATGAGTATGGGTAAGAAAGGGTTAAATAAAAATGAAGTATCCAAAAAAAAATAATCTCTTCTCTAGTCCTCCTCAATTAGAAGTAAGTGTTTATTTTGTATGAAGAAATTTACAGAATATTGATCACAGGAACAGTTTGCTAGTTGCACTGTGTAGTTATTGTTCATATACTATAATGCTGTTATTTTATATTTATATGGTCTACTCCAGCTCTTTTTTGGTTACTATTTGTGTGGAATATGTTTTTCCAAACTTTCACTTTTTTTTCCAGTTAGGTCAGTAAAAAGAGTTTATTTGGGAAATGGAGGGAAAAAAGAGCTTGCTGAGAAATGGGAGATAAAGATGGAAATACATACCAAGACTTAGTGCAGGCTCCTCTAGGCAGAGAGAGTCTACAACCTTTCACTTTTAACCTGGTTGTGTCCTTAGGCACATAGGGGCAGATTTGAATTGCTTGAAGACAGAATTAGTGGCTTCAAAGGTAGAACATTTGAACTGGGAAAGACAGGAGAAGAAGAGAATGGATAAAATGGAACATAGTCTCAGGGAATAAATGACAACATAAAACACACAAACATTCACATTTTTGGTGTCCCTGAAGGAGAAGAGCCTGGAAAAGGGGCAAATGAGGAAATAACGATCTCAAATAATGAAGGATGTAAATATCAATATCCAAGAAGGACAATGTACCCCAAACAGAAGAAATCCAAATAGACCTACCCTGAGACACTTCCTATTCAGTCTGACAAATATCAGAGATAAAGTGAGGATTCTGAAAGTAGCAAGAGAAAAGCAAAGCATCACAGACAAGGGAAACTTGATATTATTAAGTGCAGACCTCTCATAAGAAACCATGGAGGAGAGAAGAAAGTGGTATGATGTACTTAAGGTATTGAAAGAGAAAAACTGCCAACCAAGAATTCTGTATCCAGCAAAACTGTCCTTCAAAAATGAGAGTGAGTTCAAAGTCTTCACAGACAAGCAAAAACTGATAGAATATGTTACCAAAATACCAGAATAACAAGAAATACTAAAGGGGGTGTTGCAGCCTGAAAGGAAAAAAACAAGGGTGAGAGATTTGGAGAAAAGTTTAGAAATGAAGATTATTAGGAAAGGTAAATGAAAGGATAAGAAGACAGATAATAGAACAATATGACAACAGAGAACCAAAGGACAAAACGGATGAACTAATAATGTCTTTACAGTAATAGCACTGAATGTTAAGGATTGAACTCCCCAATCAAAAGACATAGACTGAAAGGATAAAAAATATGTGTTGTCTATATGTTATCTATAAGAGTGGATCAATTTTAATGATTGCTCTCTACCAGGAGAACAGCTTAAATTTCTTATTTGCATTACATCCTTCAGTTCAGCTCAAATGTTCTTTAATTCAGTTTTCTTGATCATAACACCTTTCTGAGTATAAAAAATGAGATCATTCTTGCATTTAATTACAGATCTGCTGTTGTAAAGAGTGCTTTTTTCCTATAATTTATCATGACCTATGCAGTTTCTGTGACTGACTCTTTTCTCCTATAAACTGGTAAGATATTGTCAGAACAATTGATCATTAAAATACTTTGACAGCTCCCAGTTGCTCCAGTGCTCCCTAAAGGTGGCAGAGGCTTCACTGGACCTGCATCACAGTTTGACCTCTTCCTACAAGCCAACCTGTTCTTTTAGCCCTACCCCAGCTTCCTTTAAAAGTATTAATCCCTAACAATATATTTCACCCTCAACTCTGTCTTAGAATTTGCTTCTGGAAATCCAAACAGCAACACTTTTCTTCAAATCTTTGGAAGCCCATGAGTCAAGTAAACCCACAGAGAACATTGTTCTCACTTCACCTTGAAAGTCCATTGCTTTCTAGATCTCACTGTGCTTATCATTGTCCTAGAGCTGAAGGTCAATTCTCACCTGGCAGAGAGAAGAAACAGGCTTGCATCAATTATCTTTGTGAACCCCTACTTATATTGCCAATTCCCTGCTGCACTGGTGATTGATGCCTGGTGCTCTCAACCTAGGAGAGCTGAACGCGTCAAATCTAAAATTGGAAGGGAGACAAGATGCATTCAGATTGTTATATTCCCAGTGTCCCCTCTTAAATTTTTGGGTATAATTTAAAATTATTTTTCCTATTTCTTTTAGGAAATTAAAATTCCAATAAGATTAAGTGCTGATTTTTTGTCAGAAACCATGGAGGCAAGACAGCAGAGGCATTATATATTTAAGATACTACAAGACAAAAATTCCCAGCAAGATTGTCTTTCAAAAATGAGGGCGAGTTTAAAATATTCACATTTAAACAGAAACTGAGAGAGTTGTAATCAAGAGACTGGTTTACACAAAAGGGAGTTCTGAAGCCTGAAAAGAACAGACAGGAGAGAGAGGCTTTGAAAAGACTCTAAAGGAAAATTATATCTATAAAACTAAAAGTGAAAAAGGAGTGTTGAAAATAAAAATATGACAGACAAATCTCAACAGTTAAAAAGGGTGAAATAAGAACTGCTTTTACAGTAATAACACTGGATGTTAATGGATTAAACTCCCAAATCAAAAGACAGAAACTGGCAGAATGGATAATAAAATATGAGCCATCTATATGCTGTTGACAAAGACTAATCTCACACCCAAGGGTACCAACAGATTGAAAGTGAAGAGCTGAAAAATAGATACTCCATGCATGCAGTAACCAAAATAAGCTGGAGTAGCTATGCTTATATTAAACTAATTAGACTTTAAAAGAAAAAACTGTTATTAGAGACAATAAAGGACATTAAATATTAAAAGGGGCAATTCACCAGAAAGAAATAACAATCATAAGTGTATATATACCTAACCAGGATGCCCCAAATTACACGAGGCAAACACAGAAAAAGCTGATGGGAGAAATAGATATCACTCTCAGAATTGGATAGAATATCTGGGCATTGGATAGAATATCTGGGCTTGAATAATTTGATAAATAGATTAAACTTAATATACATATACAGAGCATTGCTCCCCAAAACATCAGACATGCATTCTTTTCAAGTGCCTATGGGACTTTCTCTAAGATAGACCCTTGTTGGGTCACAAAGCAGATCTCAATAAATTCAACAAAATCAAAATTATGCAAAGCACTTATTTTGATCCTGATGGAATAAAGTTGGAAATCAATAACAGGTGGAGAAATGGAAAATTGACAAATATATGGAGATTAAACAGCACACTCTTTAATAATCAGCAAGTCAAAGAAGAAATTATGAGAAAAATCAGTAAATATCACAAGATGAATGAAAACAGAACACAGTTTATCAGAGCCTATGGGATATAGCTAAGGCAGTGGTGAGAGGGAAATTTATAACTTTATTCTTTTTTATATTAAAAAAGAATAAAGGGGAAAAAAAAATAAAGAGCTAAAATCAGTGACCTAACTGCATTGCTGGAGTAACTAGAATAAGAGCAGAGCAGAAATAAATGAAATTGGGAACAACAACAACAAAAAATAGAATTAAAAAAGCCAAAAGTTGGTTTTCCAAGTAGATTAACAAAATTGACAAAACCTTAGCAGTATAGACAAAAAAAAGAAGGAAGATGCAAAAAAGTTAAAAATAAAAATAAAATCAGGGACATCATATTGACCCCACAGAAATAAAAGAGACCATAAGAGGATACTAGGAACAACTATATGTCAACAAACTAGCCAGTGTACATGAAAGGGAAACATTCCTATGAATGTACAGCCTACACTAACCCTAGATGAATTAGAAAATCTCAACAAACCAATCACATGTAAAGAGATTGAAACAGCCATCAAACAACTCCCCCAAATGAAAAGCCCAGGACCAGATCATTTCACAGATGCATTCTACCAAGCATTCAAAGAAGATTTAAAACAAATCTTACTCAAACATCCAAAAAAATTTGAACAAGAAGAAATGCTACCAAATTTATTTTATGAAGCCAATATCACCTCAATACCAAAGCCAGATGAAGATATTATAAAAAAAGAAAAGTACAGACATCCTTCCCTAAAGAATACAGATGCAAAAATCTTCAGCAAAATATTTCTAATCAAATCTTGAACAGCAATTTAAAAGAATTATTAATCATCATCAAGTACGTTTTATGCCAAGCATTCAATGGTGGTTCAAAATAAGAAAATCAATCAGAGAAATGCACTGCACTGATAAATCAAAGAAGAAAAATCATGTGACCCTACCACATTGAGGCAGAAAAAGCATTTGACAAAATACAACATCCTTTTTTTATAAAAATTCTACAAAAGATAGGAATTAAAGGAAATTTTCTCAACACGATAAAGGCCATAAATGAAAAAACCACAGCTACCATTATAATCAATGGTGAAAAACAGAAAGGTTTCTGGTTGAGGTCAGAAACAAGACAAGGATGCCAAATATCACCACTGCTGTTCAATATGGTGCTAGAGGTTTTAGCTAAAGCAATCAGGCAAGAAAAAGAAATAAAAAGTACCCAGATTGGAAAGGAAGAAGTAAACCTTTCACTATTCTCAGATGATATGATTCTATACCTAGAAAGACCCGAAAAATAGACAACAAAATGATTAGAGATAAATAAATGATTTTAGCAGAATGGCAGCATACAAGATAATATGCAAATTCAGTAGTATTTCTATACACTGGAAATAAGCAATCTGAGGACGAAGAGAGGAAGAAAATTCCATTTATAATAGTGACTAAAATAATCAAATATTTAGGAGTAAACTTAACCAAGGATGTAAAGTACCATATTCAGAAAACTACAATGCATTGAAAAATGAAATAAAAGGAGATCTAAATAAAGAGAAGAACATTCCTTGCTCATGGACTGGAAGATGAAATATCATTAAGATGTAAATACTACCCAAATTCATATTCAGATTCAATGCAATCTTTATAATTCCACCAGCATTTTTTAAAGAAAAGGAAAACACAATAAAATTTTTTATTTGGAAGGGTAAGGGGCCCTGAATAGCCAGAAACATCTTAAAAAGAAAAAGCAAAGTTGGAGGACTCACACTTCCAGACTTAAAGTCATATTACCTAGCTACAGTGGTAAAAACAGCATGGTACTGGCATAATGATAGACACATAGACCAATGGAACAGAATTGATGTTTCAAAACAGACCTTCACACCCATGGTCAAGTGCCCACTCAGCTGGGGCAGAACAGTTTATTCAACAAATGATGCTGGGAGATCTGGATATCCATATCCAAAGAAAGAAAGAGAACCCCTATCTCACACCTTATGGAAAAATTAACTTAAAATGGATCAAACGCCTAAGTAAACAAGCTAAAACCATAAAGTTCCTACAAGAAAATGTAGGGAAACATCTTCAAGGCCTGGTGGTAGGTGATGGATTCTTAAAACTAACACCAAAAGCACAAGCCACAAAAGAAGACATAGATGAGTGGGACCTCCTCAAAATTAAATACTTTTGTGATACAAAGGACTTCATCAAGAAGGTGAAAATGCAGCCCTCTCCCTACACATGACTATTCTGCTCCTTCTATTGAACCTATAGTTAACTATAGTTGATAGTTTTATGTCCAAGAGACTTAAATCTTTGGGGTTTCCAAGTGCTAGTCAGGCCCTGAATCTCAACAGAGTTGCAACACCTACTCTACAGTTCATTGGACTTACCCAGGACAACTAATAAGGAAATGATGATGGACAATGACCATTCCAAGGAACAGAGAGAGTCTACACCTACAAGCAAGATAGTCATATTCATCCACCTCATGTGACCTAAGCCCCTTCTCAATTAGAGGCAGAGTGGGCATCACCATCCCCAAATCCTCAAGACTGGGGAATGAATGATGGACTGGAGTAGACTTACTGGTATTCTATTATAGTTTGTTGTGATTCTAGTGATGGAAGAACTATTGTCGTTGATGTGGAGGCAGTGGCCACTGGAGGTTCTGAGGAGAGGGAGAGGGAAAAACAGTTGTAATATGGGGGCATTTTTAGGACATTGGAATTGTCCTCAATGACGTTGCAAAGACAGATACAGGCCATTCTATATCTTGTCATAACTAGAGTTTAAACTATAATGTAAACCACAATCCACACTTAGTGGCTATGCTCCAATATGGGTTCATCAATTGTAACAAATATACCAATGAAAAATGTTGTTAATGTGGGAAAACGTGGGAGGGGGAGAGATTGGAGCATATGGGAATCCCCTATATTTTTTATGTAACATTTATGTAATCTAAGTACCTTTAAAAATTAAAAAAGTATTTAAAAACCAAAAATATACAACAAAAAATAAAGAAAAGTATTATATTTGGTATGTTTAAAATGAATTTACTAGACAACAAACTTGTTTTAAAAAGCTTTTTGGATTTCCTTTAATCTAGACAACACTATATGTTATGAGGTAAAATGTTGATCATTTTTTTCATATAAAAGTAATAAAGTAAATGTCTCCACATGAAAAAATAAATACGCTTCCTATATTGTTTGAATATTTCTTGCTCTCTAAGATTGTTTTATTTTTAACTTTTCACTGATCTATCACTTCCATTCCTCTACTCTTATTTTCAATTATGTTCTCCTTTATACTTTTAATAGATTGTTGCAATAACATTCTACTTATTCTCACTGCACTTACTTTTTTTTTTTTTTTTATTTTTATTTTTAATTTTTTTTTTACCGGGAGGTCCCGGGGATTGAACTCTGGTCCCTCCATATGGGAGACGGACGCCCAATCGTTTGAGCCACATCCATGCCCCCTGCCTTTACTTTTTTTTTTATTAAAGATTTTATTTATTTATTCATTTATCCCCCCCTTGCTGATTGTGCTCGCTGGGTCAGCTAACCACGCCGTGCGGGCAGGCTTGCCTTCACCAGGAGGCCCCGGGAACCGAACCCGGGGCCTCCCATATGGTAAACGGGAGCCCTACTGATTGAGCCACAGCCGCTTCCCTCCTGCATTTACTTTTGATTTCACTTCCATTTATACCCCAATTATCCATAATACTGCCACCAAGGTAAGTTATGAAAAACACAAAAATTTTGATACTCCTCTGTTTAAAAATGTTTACATGTGAGAAGGGACTGATGGGTATCTTGTAAAAGCAGATGCAATTCTTTCCCCAAGTAGCTTAAGGCTAGAAATGAAAACCATCAATAAATAGTTGTAATCTATGAATTTTAATCTTCATAAATAAATGGCAGAATATTTCCTGGAGTAATTAATTTTTAGCAGACCCACAGCAGTAGAGTCTGGAAGGTAGGTTACCAGGAAACTTAAATGGAGTAACAAGTGTTGAGCCAAAGGTCAATCTCCACAGAACCTGTGATAAGCTGGATGGGGGAGGTTTGGCAGTGACAGTGGTGATGGTGGTGCAGGGATAAGAGTGTAGTTGAAGTTAGTAGAATGTGACAGTGAGCAGGGTGGGGTGGGTAGGTTGCACTATCCATGCAACTGGGGGGAGGGTGTGAAGAAGGAACAAGTGAACTCTGGGGAGGTTGTTGAAAATATTGTGTGGGAATGTTCTTTTCACAAATATAGCAGAGGAAGGTCATTGGTGATGGTGTTAGTGTTGGGGGGATGTGTGTGAAATGTGCACCTGAATCGTACTTCTGTGGAATATGAATGTGTTCTTCTTGCCATAGGATGTCATCTCAGTGGGGGGAAACCTATACAATAAACAACAAAAAAATAAGCTCCCATCCTGGGGAGTCCTACTAAGTTCTCAAATAGAAGGACCAGAAACTTTTGAGTACATTTGCAGTGCCTAATAAAAGAATAGAGAAAAGTATTTCAAGTCCTCAATATTAATGCATGTAATTATGAACCTCATTCTTGAAAAATTGAAATTTAGTGGTTACCATAGGTTCTGAGGGGAAGAGGAGGGAAGAACAGGTGGAACATAAGGTATTATTAGGGCTTTGGAATTGTTCTGCATGATTTTGCAATGACAGATTAAGGCTGAGACCGTTTGAGATTAGCCTATGAATCCAAAAAAGAGAAATATTAGGTCTGAAAACTAATCTGGGTGTGATACCCGTTGATTGTATTAAATTGAGCTGATCACTTGGGCATACATATAAAGCATATATATGTGTTCAAATATTCATGTGGCATTGTCATGGTAGGTGGAGATTCACACAATAACTGAAAAAATATTAAATTCCCATCCTGGGGAGCTCTGCCACATTCTCTAATGGAACACCAAGAATCCTCTGAGTACAGGGGCAATGACCACTGAAGGAGGATGATCCATTGATGGGCCCTTGATATGGATGAGTGTGCTTATGAACCTTTACTCTTGAAATGGAAATTTAGCATAGTATTATAGGGTGCCTAAGAGTTGCCAGCTAGGATCTTCCTTGTTGCTCAAATGTGGCCTCTCTCTAAGCTGAACACAGCATATAGATACATTACCTTCCCCCCCATCATGGGACATGACCCCTGGGGATGAGTCTTGCTGGCACCGAGGGATTATTACCAAGCACCAACTAGCAATGCAATTGGAAAAAGACCTTGACCAGAACGGGAAAAGGTAAAGGCAAATGAATTTATATGGCTAAGAGACTTCAAAGTGAGTTGGGAGGCCATTCCAGAAGTTATACTTATGCATATCTCACCAGGCTTTCATCGACTGCCAAAGTAGATATTACCCCAAGTAGTGGGGTTCCTGAGGGTTCTGGAGACATCTAGACACTATAGTGAAGGAAGATAACTCAGGAGTTTGGTGCCTTGCCAGTGAGCCCTACTTTGGAATTTATGCTCCCCAGGGTGACAGAGTTGGACTCAGTCGTGGTTTCCCTACACATGGCTCCTCTGTTCTACTATTTGAACCTATAATTAGTATGAGAGTTGGTAGGTGTACATCCAAGACACTTAAATATTTGGGCTTTCCATGTGCCAGCTGGGCCTTGAATCTCAATGGAGTTGCAACACCTACTCTCCAGTTCACTGGTCTCATCCAGGACAACTAACAAGGAGGTGATGATGGGCAACCACCATACCTAGGAACTGAGAAAATCTACAACTGCAAGCAAGGAAGTCCCAGCCATCAACCCTAATGGATCACAGCCCCCTTTCAATTAGAGGTGAAGTGGACATTACCATCCCAGAATCCTCAGGACTGTGGAATGAACTATGGACTAAAGGATATTTACTGGCATTCTACTATAGACTTATTGTGATTCTAGCAATGGAATAAATTATATCATTGATGTGGAGACAGTGGCCACTGGAGGTTCTCAGTGCAGGGAGAGGGAAAAATAGGTGTAACGCAGGGGCATTTTCAGGACTTGGGAAATGTCCTGAATAACATAGCAACAACAGATACAGGCCATTATATATCTTGCCATAATCTACAAAATTGGGTGGGAGAGAGTGTAAACTACAATGTAAACTATAACCCATGCTTACTGGCAATACTCCAAAATGTGTTCATCAACTGCAATGACTGTACACACTAATGAAGGATGTTGTTAATGTGGGAAAATGTGGGAGGTACAGGGAACATGGCATATGGGAATCCCCTATCTTTTTTGTGTTACTTATGTAATGATAATCTTAAACTAATTTTCATTTGTTTATGGCTACTTTAGGTCTAGCTTGTACAAGTAATGGTAATTATAAACTAAACTTACCTTTGATTATGGTTATTTTGTAACTAGCTTCACCTAGCCCTTAGACTTCAGCTATTTTGATGGTAATTATAAACTGAATTTGCCTTTTTAAAAATGGTTGCTTCAGGTCTAGCCTTACCCCCTTGCCTTTGCTTATGGTTATTTCAGGACAACTTCTGGCCCCTATGGCTCAAGGAAAAACAAAGTTGAGACACCCCTGTCTCCTGTCCTTCCACTGCTATTAGTCACCCTGCTTTCTCTCATGACTCTAGGTGTTTGCAGCCTGGTGGAATTCTCAACCCTTAGGGTTGTACATCTACTCTTCCAGTCCAGTGGCTGAGAACTGGGAGTGGGGGCCTCCCACCCAATGTTAGAATTCCTAAAAGCAGCAATTCATGAGAGAAACCAACTTCTCTGAGGCTTCAATGACCTCAGTGAGTGTGTTACTGGAATTAGTCTTGTTTGTCCAAGATCTGCCAAAGACAAAATGGGAAATAAGCAAGGCTCTGAAGTAAAGGAAAATGTTGTAAACTGTATTTTAAAGCATGGGGGATATTTTGGTTATAAGCCAATAATTAAAAGGAATGAAATTCTTATGCAAAACTGCATGTTCAAAGTACAAATTAGATTAATTAGAAATAGCCTTCAAAGAAAATTTTAAATGTTATTTTACAGTTAAACTTATTTTGTAAAAGTATGAAAGTTTTAAGTAATTTTAGTAAGTTGTTTTTCTTGTGTTTAACTCTCTATTTGTGCCTGCCTATTTGTTCAGTGTATATCTTTACACATTGGAATGGTAATATCAAATTAACAAATAAAAATTCTTAAAAGAGCTCTATTCAAATTGTTAAAAATTAATATGCATTTTATATATGTGAATGAATATTCCTGGAGTCCAAATTGAGCCAAGCAGGATAGAAAGGTCATGTAGAAATCTGAATATAGGAACTATTAGGGAAGGGGAAAAGATTTTCCTGAGCTCTTTGACCTACCCAGCCACTCCCCCACCCCCCAGGGCCTTCTCTTTGCAAGAGCTCTGAGAGAGGGGCTAAATTTAACAGATTAAAACTCTTCTAGGCTGGGGAATTAAGAATCACAGTTTGTCCTATAATTCCCCAATGTAAACCTTTTAACAACCTTAAAATAAGGGTAGTTAATCATTCTATTACCAAATTTCAGTAAGTAAAGGAAAAGTCCCTAAAAGCTATGGAAAGATCTTTTCTAAATTAAATTAAAACAAATTAAACAATTATAATATATTCCAAAACCCAGCAGCCAGTTTGCTTTTAAGATTATTCACAGTTTTAGAATTTTATTAAAGAAAAAAGTTTTTAAGCCACCTGTTAAGAAAGGAAAAAGAACATTCCTTGCATAAAATATAATGGTTTCAATTTTATTTAGCTTGGTGTTATCTCCCTAGGTTTATAGGATACCAGTTAGATAAATTAACAATATATGTATTACCTCTTTAAGATGGTGAAAATTGTAAGTTCATGTTTAATGAAATTAAGCTAAAGAAGGAAATGTAGATCTGTCCTCTTTTAAAAGGATAAAGTAAATTTCGTTGGTTGGTAATATTTTTAAACGAATATTTTAAGGTAAAATAACTAGTGTATGTGGTTATGGTTAATGATAAGAAGTTTGTGAAAGCATCTTCTAAGCTGAAGCATTTAAATGACTAATTCCACGAAGCCATTTATTAGAAACCTAATTGCTATTAATAACAAAAAGTAACTTCATAACAGGAAAAGCTGTCAGAGACAGTGGAGGTAAGGAAAGATAATCTTAATTCTATTGGGAATCTTCAGTTTACATAAAATGATTGAGAAAGTTGTTTTTCCTGTACTGCTTAAGTAAAATACTTGTTAATTAATGTCACCATGGTAAAGGTATAGAAGTAAAAGGCAAAGAACTAAAATAGTTAAGTTCATTTGATATGTTATAAACTGCACTGGAAGTGTTTAGCAAGTGTATAAAAAACAAAAGAGATAGACTTCAGTATTGCCAAACTCTCTTATACATTCAAACCAGGCCCTCAATACACCGTCTTTTGCCTCTCCATTTGAGTTACTGGCTAGGTCAGTCACTGACCCCTAAAACAATAAAAGTATCTCCTGCATGTCTGGTTATGCTCCTGAAATGGATGCAGAGTATGTTGCAGTTTTGGACTCCTGCAGCAGCTGGAGATGGCCCGATATGGCTAGATGTGCAATGGATATTGCTTCCAGACTGGTGCTGTTTCATAGTGCGATGCACCAGCTGGTAAGTCCTGGAGCTTCTCTCTGGGGTCCATGGTGCTGCAGCATGCTGGCTCTGTGGAGGGCAGATCAAGTGGAGCAATGATTACCAGAGTGATATAAGTAGGACTTAAACACAATTGGTGTTATGGCCTGCTCCCATGAAGAGATAATGTGTATGGTATTGTAAAACTGGAGCTTAGATCTATTAAGCACAGATCAAAGAGAAGCTTATGTATTGGTTTGTGCATTGATTAGTATTAAGTGCTGTACTTATATGCCCGATGATTAAAATGCTCTCTTTGCTATTCTAGATCATATGCAGAGGGATATTGAACATGTTAAGAGTCCTGGTAAACTTCATTTTCTAAGTAGTTAATGAACATGTTTAGCCCAGGTATCCCTCCTAGCCCTTATTCCAGAACTTATCCCACTCCTACCCAGGAGAGGACTGGCAGACCCACATGCCAACTTGCCAGGGCTAAGCATTTTCCCACCGGAAGGGAAACACAGCCAAATGAAGTGGCTAGAACCCACTTCAGCTTAGCCCCTTCAAGGTGGTCTGTGGGTAACCTTTCCTCACCCAGGACCTGGAAACCAAGTTCTGATCAAAACCTGGCAGCAGAACAAGCCTCGCTCTCAATTAGAGCCCAAATGGAAAGAACCTTACCCTGGGGGTCTAATCACTCCCACAGTTGTTAAAGTTAAAAGAATTGCCAGCTGGCTGCACTTATCCTGAGTGAAGCCAGCTGCCCAAGGAAGTGTCAACCCAACAGAAACATCTGATGGGACATCCAAGTGCTAGTCATTGGACAGCCTAAAATACCTCTTCAAGGGATAAAGCTAGGTAGTGTCTGTGTTACAGCAAGCTGTTCCCTCTAACTCCAGACCAAACACCTACGCTAGGGGGAAGGCAAGCCAGACACTCCTTAAGAAATCTTGTCTGTTTTCTTTTCCTGTAGTTCTCCCTATACAATAACTAAGAGGGTAATGCCTCTTCTCATCCCCCCTTAGCTGTCTTAAATATAACTACCACCATGAAAAACCGGGATTGGCAATTTATACCAAACCCGATTATCTATTACAATCTCTCCCTAGAGCTAACTAACAGCATAGAAAAAACTACTGGTGCTCAGAAGCTCTAAGACAGCAAATGGACTTTCTTGCTGCTATGGTGCTGCAAAATCACAAGGCACTTAACATGCTAACAGCAGCGCGAGGAGGAATATGTCCGTTCTTTAAAGAGGAATGCTGTTTCTATGTAAATCACTCTGAAATAGTCCTAAACAGCATTCAAAACCTGCAAAATAAAGCCCACCAACTTTGGAAGGGTGCAGCTTCTGCAGGCACCTGGCCTTTCTCACTCTCATAGTCCAGGATGTCATAGCTGGCTGCATTTTTTGGGCCCACTTACCACCATCATCTTTATCCTTTTGGTGGGGCCATGTATCTTCAAAATTCTAACTAAGTTTATTTCTTCCAGAATCAAAACCTTCCAAAACAAGATATTAGTCACACAGGGATTTCAGCCAGTTCCAACGACAGTGTCAGACCTGTCTTTCCTCAACCTCAATAGAATAGCCAGAGAGGCTTATGCCCTGTCAGGCAGAGACTACTGCCCTAACCAGCAGGAAGTAACTGCAGAAGAATGATCATTGCCCCTCAGCACCCCCTTAAGAATAAGGGCGTGAAGTCTCTGAGGGGGTAGTTGAGGCAGGTTAGCCAGGGAAATGAGGAGATGAGCCACAACATGGTCAACAGACAGCATGGCCGACAGACAACATGGCTGCAAGACCTCTCTGAGACCTTGAGTTTAACCTTGAGATCCCAATTTCTCTTTCTGGTACCTCCCTCCCCTTGGCCCCAGATATTCCAAACAGCCTTCACCATTGGCCCTCATCATTGGTGGGGTAACCAATAACAGCTGGGGCCCTTTTCCTTAGCATTAGCAAGGGGGAGGAATAATTAATAGTTTAAAAGGTAACCACTCAAGGCAGAGCTCTCTCTGTCTGTCTGGAGAAGCCCACACCAAATCTTGGTGTGTATTTCTATCCTTCTCTCCCATTTCTCAGCAAGGTCTGCTCTTTTCCCCCATTTCTCAATAAATTCTTTTCACTGGCCTAACTAAACTGGTGTGTTCTTAAATTCTTTTATGAAACATAACAAAGAACCTAGAAGAATCCAACACTTCCCTGTCTTCAATAGTACTTTGTATATTTAGGATTTCTCCATATATTGTGCATTTATATGGATAATATTTTTCCATTATGTGTGTTTTGGTTTTAATTAACTTATTAATTTAGATGTTGTTATAATAGTTTTTAAATTTTCATGTAGTAAAATTTAATAATATTCTCCTTTATGTTGCCATGTGTTGTACTGTACTTATAAAGGATTTTCACATTCCAAGATGATTAATTAGTCACAAGGAATTATTTTCATATAGAATGTGACATAGGAATCCTGTTTTTTTGTTTTCCAAGTGATTATTCATTTATTTTGCCATCTGTAATAGATATATGCCCCAGTTTTATACTTCAGATTCCATTTATGTATTTACATTATTACTAGACACTTCCTTTACCAGATTAAAAAATGGTGCTATTTACTCTGGTGTTTTAATAAATGTAATTAATCTCTAGGGCATATGTCCCTTCATTACTTTTATTGTACATATTTTATTACAGATTTATTACATCAGAAAATTTTGATGGTTTTTCATGTTTAATAATTTCTTCGTATTGCAAAATAGGAAATTGTTGAATTTCTAAATTAATTTAGGGAGATGTGACGTATTTATATTATACAATTTTAGCTATCGTGAATGTTGCTCATTTATATATTCAGTTCCAGTTGCCACCCTCTCCACCTTGTTCTGTGCCTGAGAAGCTGACCTTAGGAAGGGCATCAGTGACTTTCCTTGTTCTCTGTTTTCCTGATAAAGATTGACCATATGAACCATCATCAGCCCAGGTGAGGGTATTGCTAGACTGCTTAGGTTGGTAGTGGCATTTATCAGTCCACTGAAGGGCATAGAATCTGTCTAAGCCCCTACAGCTGTGATTCCCCTTCTCCAGAATGCAGGCCTGGCTTTTCATATCTGGGGTGTGGAGGTAGTGCCTCTCCCTCCAGCTGCTGCTATACCAAAATGCTTCATCACCCCTTTTTGGTTTCCTTAGCTCTGCCCAAACCCTTGTAAACAGTTTTCTCATGAAACTCTTCTCCAGCCCCCTCTTCCTTTGAGTGTGCCCTTTCTTTCTGCCAGGGCTCTGACCCACACAGGATGCACTGAGGATCTCAAGGACACTTCAAACAGTTCATTGTGTATCACAGGAAGATTATAGAACCTAGATGAGAATTGGGGCCAAGTCATTTTAAGTCAATAGCCATGAATCTATGACGGAATTGGTATGCACAGAAGGTGTTTCTCAGAAATCATGGATGGGTTAAGCTAAGGTTGATGTGAGGAGAGTATAACAACATACTTTAAGTTTTCTGGGCAAATATAGACAGGATGAATGCAGCCTTGCTTGATTTTATCAATGAATTTAAACTTCTCAGACCTAAGAGAACACCTGATGATTTGCATTGTGGAGGTAGGTGGAGTTAAAATGTTTCCTAACATTCTGATTTATCCAGCTATGAGGGAGATTAGAAACTATACTGATATGGGGAAGGTAAGAAAGAAACATTTGCCAACAATAGAATTAGGAGTTCATTATAGGATTTCATAAATTTAGGATGGGAAAATTGAGAATTTTTGAAAATTGAAATATCAGGTAAGCAACAGGAGGATGCAATTTGGAGTTCAGAAGAGAGTTATTCATTAGAGATATAAATTTGTCAGGATATCAAATTTAAATAGAATTTTAAAAGTAATCCATGGAAGTAGATGAGGTAATCTGGAGAGACACTGAAAGAGATGTCAACCCATCCTAGGGCTGGTTACCAGCCACAGCACAGCTCACACAGGCTATGATGGGAAGACATTTTATTCCGATTTAGAAGAAATAGAGCAAGGTAAGCTTCACTACCGGGCTTCAGTTCCCCATAACCAGCCGGTTTCAATGTGCCCTAAGAAGTGAGATGTTCTATGAACACCCCCTTCTCATATTCCTGGGCTGCCTATTTTAATGGGCCATTCAGCATTTTTTCTTCCTTCTGTCATTTTTGTCATTTCTGCTTGCTTCCCTCTATGTAGGGTGGCATTTGTGATTCTATTTTAGAATTTTTCCTACATGGGGCTTCGTGTGGGTAGCTTTGGAGGGGAGGTGGGAGGCGATAGTTTTCTTGAATCTACTGACTTCCTGTCTCTGGCTGACATAACATATTTCAAAATTGTAGGAGTGTTCTTTATTCTTGGTGAAAAACACTTTTAATTGTTGTTGATCACTGTTTGTTTGTTGTTAATTTGGATCACTTGTTTTTCATTAGTTTCAAATGACCAAATATCCCTAATGGCATCTAGTGGGTACAGACCAAGGATGTTGAGAAACATCCTGCAATGCACAAGACAGTCCTCCAAAGTGTCAGATGCTGAAGTTGAGAAACCCTATATTAATCTATTAAGCAGTTATTCAAATTATAAAGGATAAATTATTCGATTGAACAAAATGTATTTCCAAAGTGTAGTGAAATTTTCAGTTACCTAGACAAATTACTGTTTTCAAAAACTCTAATTTTCAAGTTCACTAAATATTTCCAGGTAATTATTCTATAGACAGTGTGGTCAGTGGTGTTTGATTACCTAATGTGTCCTTTGAAATTGGCTTGTGTTTTATTTTGGGACAGAAGTGTCAACATGAATAAAATGACAGTATAGAGGGCCAGTCCCTATATTCTTGGGGAAGACTGGTGGAATTTGAAACACCACAAATGTGCTGGTAATTTACCAATTATTTTCCTTTGGTATCCTCTGATCTAGTCTCAGGAAAGTCTGAAACACAGAAGGGAGTGTTAGCATGGACCCTGAGAGCTCCAGGAGAAGCCGTCTAGTTCTGGTTTGAAGGGCAGGGTCTGCTAAAATACAGACAGAGTGGGGGAAATCCCTGTGTGCACAATAACAAATATTTAACTTTAAGTCTTATTTATTTATTTATTTATTTAATACATATACATATACATATACATATACATATACATATACATATACATATACATATACATATACATATATATATATATATTTTTTAAAGGTGCTTAGATTACCCAAATACTACACAGAAATTACAGGGATTCCCAGGTTCACCACCTCCCACACCTCCCACAACATCCCACCCAAACATCCTTCATCAGTGTGGCTCATCACCCTCAATGGATATACACATCCTGGGGCCTCGCCACCAAGCATAGACCACAGTTCTCATCGTAGACCACACTTTCTCCCACACAGTTCTGAATGGTGTGTGCTGATTCAAAATGGCCTACATCTGTCGCCACAAAGGCACCCAGGACAACCCCCAAGTCCCGAAAAAGCCCCTGTATTTCAACTGCACTTACCCTCCCTGCCCCGAAAGTGTCCAGTGGCCACCGGCTCCACCTCACTGTCACAGTTTCTTCCATTGCTAGAATCACCATATGTGTGCAACAGAATACCATCAAGTCCACTCTAGTCCATAGTTCTTCCCCCAATCCTGAGGGGACTGGGATGGTGATGTCCACTCCATCTCCAAGTGATGGAGGGCTTATATCCCATGGATATGGTGGGTGGGATTATCCTGACTGCAGCTGCAGGCCCTCTCCATTCCCTGGGTTGGCCGTTACCCATTATCGTCTCCTCACCAGGTGACTTGGATGAGTCCATTGAGCTGTAGGGTAGGAGTTGCAGCTCCACCGAGATTCCACGCACACCTGGCACATAGGTAGTCCAGAGGCTCCAGTCTCTGGAAGTACACCTAAAAACTCCAGTATCACATATAGGTTTGAATAGAAGGGACTGATGAACCATGTGGAAGGAGGACTTATTTGAGTCCAACTCTGTCACTCTCAGGAGCACAGATTCCAAAATAGAGCCCACTGATAAGGCATCAGTCTCTGGGGCTATCCCCCCTTATATAGGACCTGGGTGTCTCCAGAGCCCTCAGGAGCCCCTCTGTGTGAGGTGATATACACTTTGGTGTTCTATGAGATCCTACTGATGTGTGCATAAGCGCTACCTCTGGGATGATCTCCCGACTCTCTTTGAAGTCTCCTAGCCACTTGAACTCATATGTCTTTACCTTTTCCCCCTTTTATTCAAGGTATTTTTCCAGTCATGTTGCCAATTGGCACTTGGTATTAATCCCTCATTGCCAGGGAGGCTCATCCCCGGGAGTCATGTCCCACGTTGGAGGGAATGTAATGCATTTATATGCTGAGTTTGGCTTAGAGAGAGGCCACATTTGAGCAACAAGGAGGCTCTCAGATGGCAACCCTTAGGCACCCCATAACAGTAGGCTAAGTTTCAATTACAAGAGCAAAGACTCATAAGGCTAGTCATCAATAACAAAAACTCATCAGTGGGCCATCGTGTTTTGACAGACACTGTCCCTGCACTCAGAGGACTGTTGCTGCTCCCTTGGAGAATGTGGCAGAGCTCTCCACATTCAGATTCCCTCATTTATTGTGTGATTGTCCACCCACTGTGACCGTGCCCCATCCTTTGATCATTTGAACAATTTTATATATCTTTCATGTATATTCAGATGAACTTACTCCCATGAATCCCCCCTCCCAAACACCCCCTACCAGTAATCCTCTGCAGTCCCCATTGTAACCCTTCTGTGATCTAAATCTTCCCTGAACATGTAGCCCATATAATAACCAAATAAATTTAATAGGAAAAAGAAACAACAATGATAAGCTCAAATACAAGAGAAAAACACAAGGAAACTCAGGAAAAAACAACAACAAACAAACCAAAAAACAAAATATAATTAGTGGATTGGGTCATTCAAAAAAATGAAAAAAAAAAAAACACAAAAGAAATTCCCTTTAAAAAAAATTATTCTTTTTTCCTTTTATCACTGTATTATCAGATGTCCAGTGTACTGTGACCTTCCCCCTCTCATTCCCCAGTGTCTCCCAAATTTTCATTTAATTTTCAAAGAAGTTTTAGGTCACAGCAAAGTCACACATGGAATACTAGAGACTCCCACATAGCCAGCCACCCTCCCCCTTCCTTACCCCATATTAAAACCTTTTTTTTTTTTTTTGGATGTTAGCATTGTTATAACTGTTATACAGATAGTAAAATATAGCAACTAAACATTGTCAATGGTTTACAGTATAGTTTACAATTTAGACGATACAGTTTAATAAGTTTTGATATTTACCATGTCCTGTGTCCATTACTGTAAGGTAATGAAAAACCTTTCCCATTACCACTAAATACTCCCTGTTTGTTCTTTTCTATTCCTTCCTCCCCCTCCCCCTGGGGCATATGACACTCCCCTGTCTTGACTCATGGAATGACAAGATTCATAGTTACATACCTTGGGTATTCCAACCTGCCCTTCCTAATCTACCCACCTGTCAACCCTGCACCAACAACCCAGTAATACACTACCCATCTGTCCTATCCTTCAATATGTAACTATACTCTATCCCTTTACCACAGATTATGTTCATATGGGTGATGGCTCAAAGCCTACTCTTCTCTTTCTCTCCCTTGTTATCCTGTCTTTCAGACAATGGTTCTCAGAGATTTCTCACCTCCTCAGTTCAAATCAGTAAGGTCATATACTGTTCATCCTTCAATGCCTGGCTTGCTTCACTCAACATAAGGTCTTCAAGATTCATCCACAGTATTCCATGTGTTAGCACTTTATTCCTTCTTACCGCTGAGTAATATTCCATTGTATGTATGTACCACATTTTGCTTATCTATTTATCTGTTTATGGGCACCGGGGCTGATTCCAACTTTTGGCAATGGTGAACAATGCTGCTATGAACATTGGTGTGCATATATCTGTTTGTGTCTTTGCTTTCAGTTCTTCTGGGTATATACCCAGCACTGGAATTGCTGGATCATACGGAAGATCTATTGTTAGTTTTCTGAGGAACTGCCAAACTGTCCTCCACAGTGGCTGGACCATATCACAGTCCCACCAGCAGTGGATGAGGGTTCCTATTCCTCTACATCCTCTCCAACATTTAGTGTCTGCTCTTTTTTTAATAGCTGCCATTCTGATGGGTGTAAGATGGTATCTGATTGTAGTTTTGATTTGCATTTCCCTGATAGCAAGCGATGTTGAGCATTTTTTCATGTGCTTTTTAGCCATTTGTATTTCTTCCTTGAAGAAGTGTCTTTTCAGGTCACTTGCCCATTTTTTAAATGGGTTGTTTGTCTTTTAATTTTCAAGGTGTAGGATTTATTTATATATGCAGGATATTAGGCTCCTATCAGATATATGGTTGCCAAATATTTTCTCCCATTGGGTAGGCCGCCTTTTTATTTTCTTAATAACATACTTTGAGGTGCAGAAGTTTTTAATTTTGATGAGATCCCATTTATCTATTTTTTCTCTTGCTGCTTGTGCTTTGGCTGTGAAGTTCATGAAACCATTTCCTATTACAAGGTCCTGTAGATGCTTCCCTACATTATCTTCCAAGGTCTTTATGGTTTTGGCTCTTATATTTAGATCTTTGATCCATCTTCAGTTGATTTTTGTATAAGGTGTGAGATGGTATTCTTCTCTCATTCTTTTGGATATGGATATCCAGTTCTCCAAGCACCACTTGTTAAAGAGGCCATTCTCTCCCAACTGAGTGGGCTTCTTGGCCTTGTCAAATATCAGGTGACTATATATGCGAGGAGCTATATCAGAACTCTCAATTCAGTTCCACTGGTCAGTAGGTCTATCCTTGTGCCAGTACCATGCAGTTTTGATCACTGTAGCTTTGTAGTATGTTTTAAAGTCAGGAAGTGTGATAATTCCAACTTCATTTTTCTTTTTCAATATGTCTTTGGCAATTCAGGGCCTCTTACCTCTCCAAATATATTTTGTGGTTAGTTTTTCCAGTTTCTTAAAAAATAGTGTTGATTTTTATTGGGGTTTCATTAAATCTGTAGATTAGTTTGGGTAGGATAGACATCTTGATGGTGTTTAGTCTTCCTATCCATGAACAGGGAATATTTTCCCATTTATTTAAAGTCTTCTTTGATTTTCTTTAACAGTGTTGTGTAGTTTTCTGTATATAAGTCCTTTACATCTTTAGTTAAATTTATTCCTAGGTATTTGATTCTTTTAGTTACTATTGTAAATGGTATTTTTTTCTTGATTTCCTCCTCAGTTTGCTCGTTATTGGTGTACAGAAATGCTACTGATTTTTGAGCATTGATCTTATAGCCTGCAACATTATTGAACTCCTTTATAAGTTCTGGAAGCCTTGTTGTAGATTTCTCAGGGCTTTCTATGTATAGGATCATGTTGTCTGCAAATAATGAAGTTTTTACTTCTTCTTTTCCAATCTGGATGCCTTTTATATCCTTTTCTTGCCTCAGTGCTTGTGCAAGTACTTCTAAGACAATGTTAAATAGAAGTGGTGATAGTGGACATCCTTGTCTTGTTCCCAATCTCAGAGGGAAGGCTTTTAGGATTTCACCATTGAAAATGATGTTAGCTTTGGGTTTTTCATATATACCCTTTATCATATTCAGAAAGTTTCCATCTATTCCTATCTTTTGTAGTGTTTTTATGAGGAAAGAGTGCTGTATTTTGTCAAATGCTTTTTCTGCATCTATAGAGATGATCATGTGATTTTTTTTCTTTCAGTTTGTTTATGTGGTGTATTACATTGATTGATTTTCTTATACTGAAACATCCTTGCTTACCCGAGATGAAACTCACTTGGTCCTGGTGTATAATCCTTTTGATATGTTGTTGAATGCGATTAGCAAGTATTTTCTTGAGGATTTTAGCATCTAGGTACATTAGAGAAATTGGTTTGTAATTTTCCTTTCTTGTCTTTATTTGGTTTTGGTATTAGGGTAATATTGGCATCATAGAATGAGTTAGGCAATATTCCTTCTACTTCTATTTTTTTGGAAGAGCTTAAGCAGAATTGGTGTTAGCTCTTTCTGGAATGTTTGGTAGAATTCAGCTGTGAAGCCATCTGGTCCTGGGCTCTTCCTACTTGGGAGGTTTTTGATGACCGAGTCTCTATCTTTACTTGTAATTGGACTGTTAAGTTCATCTATTTCTTCTTTCATCAATGTAGGCTGTTTGTGAGTTTCTAGAAACTTGTCCATTTCCTCTAAATTATCATTCTTGTTGGTATATAATTTTTCAAAGTATCCTCTTATGATACTCTTTATTTCTGTGGGGTCAGTAGTGATATCCCCTTGCTCATTCCTTATTTTATGTATTTGCATCTGTTCTCTCTTTTTATTTGTTACTCTGGCTAAGGGTTTGTCAATTTTATTGATATTCTCAAAGAACCAGCTTTTGGTTTTGTTTATTGTTTCCAGTGCTTTCTTATTCTCTATTTCATTTAGTTCTGCTCTAATCTTTATTATTTCCTTCTTTCTACTTCCTTTTGGTTTAGTTTGTTGTTATTTTTCCAATACCTCCAAGTGTGCAGTTAGGTCTTCAATTTTAGGTCTTTCTTCTTTTTTAATATATGTATTTATGGCTATGAATTTCCCTCTCAGGACTGCTTTCACTCCATCCCATAGGTTTTGCTATGTTGTGTTGTCGTTTTAATTAGTTTCAAGGTAGTTACTAATTTCTTTTGAATGTTCCTCTTTGACCCACTGTTTGTCTAAGAGTGTGTTGTTTAACTTCCATATCCTTGTTCCTAACCTGTTTCTCTGGCCCTTAGTGATTTCCGTTGTGGTCAGAGAAATTACTTTGTATAATCTCAATCTTTCTGAATTCATTGAGTGTTGTTCTGTGGCCTAGCATGTGGTCTATTTTGGAGTATGATCCATGTGCACTTGAGAAGAATGTAAATCCTGCCATATTTGGGTGTAGTGTTCTGTATATGTCTATTAAGTCCAGGTCCTCTAATGTATTGTTGAGAGCCTTTATTTCTTTATTCATTGTCTGTTTAGATATTCTGTCTAATAATGATAATGGTGTATTGAAGTCCCCTGCTATAATTGTAAAGGCATTTATTTCTCCTCTTAGTTTTTCCAGAGTTTGACTCATGTATTTTGAGGCACCCCGATTAGGTGCGTAAAGGTTGGTGATTGTTCTTTCTTCTTGAGAGATTACCCCTTTTACTAATATATAGTGTCCATCTTTGTCTCTCACAATAGTTTTGCATTTAAAGTCTATTTTGTCTGATATTAGAATAGCTACTCCTGCCCTTTTTTGTCTATTGTTAGCTTGTAAAATGGTTTTCCAGCCATTCACTTTCAGCCTCCTTGAATCCCTGGGTCAAAGGTGGGTTTCTTGTAGACAGCATATAGATGGATCATATTTCCTTATCCATTCTGCCAATCTGTGTCTCTTGATTGGTGAATTTAATCCATTAACATTCAGTGTTATTACTCTTAATGAATTTCTTACTTCAGCCATTTTTTCTTTGGGTTAATGTATATCATATGTTGTTTTGTTTCTCTTTTTGTCTTTTCAGTTGTTTTTAAACTCTCCTCCAACTCTCTATCCCTTGTTTTTTCCTTTCAACTTGTAGAAATTCCTTTAGTATTTCTTGAAGTGCAGGTTTCTTATTGACATACTCTCTTAATTTCTGTTTATCTGTGAATATTTTGAACTCTTCATCATTTTTGAATGCCAGTTTTGTTGGATAGAGAATTCATGGCTGGAAGTTTTTTTCTTTTAGTATTTTGACTATGTCATACCACTGTCTTCTTGCCTCCATGGTTTCAGATGAGAAATCAGCACTAAATCTTATTGTGCTTCCCTTGTATGTGATGGTTCTCTTTTCTCTTGCTGCCTTGAGTATTTTCTCTTTGTCTTGAGCATTGGACATTTTCAGAAGTATATGTCTTGAAGTTGGCCTGGTGGGATTTATACTGTTTGGCGTGCGCTGTGCTTCCTGGATCTGCACATCCATCTCTCTCAATAGGGTTGGGAAGTTTTCAGCCATTATTTCCTTCAACCCTCCTTCTGTTCCCTTTCCCTTCTCTTCTCCTTCTGGGATGCCCATAATGCATATGTTTTTTTCGTTTTGTGTTGTCGGTTAATTCCCTGAGTCCTTGCTAGATTTTTTCTATCGTTTTGTCTATCTGTTCTACTATCTGTTTGATATCAGCTATATTGTCTTCCACATCACTAATTCTTTCTTCTCCCTGTTCAAATCTGCTTTTATGTGAATCCGTGTCTTTTTGATTTCTTGGATTGTGCCATTGTTCACCATCATATCCATTATCTTTTTAGGCATGTTTACAATTTCTTCAGTATGTTCTCCCAGTGTCTTCTTTATATCCTTAATCTCTTCATTCACTTTTTAAAGTTGGTCCATGATATTTGTTTGGATAGCTTTGATTAGTTGTTCGATGTTCTGCATCACTTCCTGGTTTTAAGTTTGTTCATTGGACTGGTCCATGCTTTCCTGTTTCTCAGTGTCGTTTGTAATTTTTTGTTGCCCTCTAGTCATCATTTTATCTTGATGGGTTTATTCAGTTGATTAGCTTCTCTCTCTGCTCTATAGTTTTATTTAGCTGGTGGTTTTGCATGTGTGTTATTTTCTCTTTGACACTTTTTCTTCTTATTTTATTTCCTTACTTCTTTCTATGTTCCCTTGAAGGCAAAAGATTAGGGCCAGAGGAATCAAAAGATGTAAGGAAGGAAGAAGGATAATAGTAATATTGATAAAAGTTAGAAGAGGGGCCAAATGAGACATAATGAAATGAATATTTCATGTAGGCAGTGTAGAGCAATAGAAAAAAAAAGTGGAGTTCCTACAATGGACTGGGAAACCAAATAAAGGAATATATATGTAGTGATTTAGAAGGCTAGAATTATGAGGAGGGAGAGAAATAGTGAAGAGAGGGCTGAAAGGAAAGAGTTAATATTAATAAAAAAAGAAGAAAACAAAATAGATGGAATAGAAATTGACACCCTTAAGTTGTGGGCATATGAAAAAATGTGGTATATAAGAGCCACAATAGAAAGCAGAAGGCAGAGAGATGAAGGAAGGATAAGTGATAGTTTAGAATACAAAATCAATATAGGCAGAGAATGGGAAATTACTGAAGAAGAAGCACAGCAAAGAAGTGACAAGCTAGCAGCACCTAATTTAAAAAAAGAAAGAAAAAAGAAAGGGGGGAGGAAAGAGGAAAGAAAAGCAAGAGACAACAAATAAACAGAGAAAAAAACCAAACAACCACACAGGCAAGCAGTCAAACAGAGCTAAGGAGGATCAATGATTCCCCTAGGGTCCACATGGATCCTCTCTGCCTACTTGTGTTTATCAATCAATTTCCCCACAGGGTTCTATATGCAGGTCCTGAAACAGCTTTTAGCTATTAAACTAAATTAAAAAGAATTTATTTTTCATTTATTGCTGTGACCATCTCTTTTTTTAATTTTTTTTGGCGAAATACAGGACCCAAAATAAGTCCTCCTCTAGACTACCCCCCTCACAGAGGGAACCCTAACTGGGCTCGTGGAAATTAATCAAGCACGTCCCACTTCCTGGACCTCCCAGGGGGGCTGGAGCTATGATATTAGTCAGTGCAGAGGGCTAAAGACGGCCGACTCTGCCCCTTCTGGAGCCGAGCATCAGTGTCACCAGGTTGCTGGGTAAATCAGGTTTCCTTAGCAGATTCGCCTCTCGTCTCAGCCTGGTGCTGCTTCAAGTCAGCTTTTCTGTTCCCCAAAGCTATGAGGAGGTCCAGGCAACCAAATCAATGGCAGAAAAATTCCTCTCCCCATCCTCCACCAGAACCCTCCCTCTTTTGGCGAGTGTCCCCTCTTCCTGGCTCCGAGGGGGCCCGGCGCTTATCCCTGGGCAGCTAGGCAAATCAACTCCCTCCCTGAACTGGTTCACGCCTCCCCTCCACTGGGTGCCGATTTGCTCGTGCTGTTCTGTTCACCCAAGGTGCATGGGGCTCCAGGCAGCCAAATCCCCCAAAAATAAAGCTCTCTCGCCCCTTTACCGGAACCTGCCCTCAGAGAACACCCCCTCCCCTCAGAGAACCGGGCCCTGTCGCCCGGTTGCCGAGCCCTGGCGCTCACGGCTCCAACCGGCTCCTTTTTTTTTTTTCCCTCTAAGCACGGGGCTCAGCCAACCACCACAGGCAGGCTTAAAACTCACGAATCTCCACCGTTCTGTCTACGCCATCAATTCGTGCAGATAGATGTCCCAAGCTTCTCACTCCATGAGCCCACAGCACAGACCCCGGGGCAGGACCCCGTCCACAATCCACTGGCTCTGGGAGCTTGCAGTGAGTGCCCACCTAAACTAATGCCATCTTGGAACCTGACTCCTCTCTATCTATGAACTTTAAGTCTTATAAGAAGTGAAAGACAGCATTCCATAAGGCAAATGTAATAAGTGGTTTTGGGAAATTTTCAGAAATGATATTATGAAAATTCTGTGGCTTCTTTGTTTCATTGATCACTGCTGCATAATTCTTCTTTTCTCTGAGATTATATAAACCTTAAATGATTAAAGGCACAGTGGAAGATCTTGACTCAATTTTTTACTTTACTATACTTTCCCTGATCTCTGTGATTTTCTCCCTAAGTAAACATTTATGATAATGAAAACACTGACCAGATGAGACTCTTGACACACGGAAGATCAATTCCAATGCAGTAGTCTGTGGACTTCAAATAAGAACATCTCTTGGGAATTCCTAATAATCTTCAAACTACTGAGAACACAAAATCCCTATGAGTTTTTTATAACTCAAAATTTGTTTTTAACTAAGTGATTTTCTTATTAGAATCAGGATACCAGGTGGGGAGTTGGAGGTTAGTGACCCCTTGGAGATCCACACTGACTCTGTGAAAGGACAATGAGTGAAGATTGAGCAGGTACAAAGCAAACACTTGCCCTTAAGCAAAAGAATGTTTACATACTAGTATTTTCGCAGCAAGCCTAAGCTAATACTTTATAAATTTGACCCACATTAATTAGAGAGGTACTTGTTCTGAGCCTAGTCTGAACAAGAGCTCTAAACATTGCATTGTTTATGACAAGAATTCTGAATAGAATGTATTTCTGAGATTTTATTAATTATCTTAATATTTATCAATCTTAATATGAACTTTCCTATTGCTTTTCCTCTGCTGTTTGTTCTCGTCTCTGTGTCCCAGGAACACAGTCCTATGTAGTCAGTGAATGAACAAGCTTCTCCTGGCTACTTTAAGATGGGGACTTCATTCTTGGTGGGCTCTTTTCTCTCAGAGTGTCTGGTGGTGACATCAGAAGCATCTCTGGCTTTAAAAATCTATTCAATACACAGAGCCATGTTCATGAGTAAGTGTGACTTCATCTAAGGCTTTTGCATGCATACGGGAAAGGAAATGTAAAGACGGCATTTTTAAAAACCCACAAATAAGGATTACTTTTCTTTGAAAAATGACTAGGACGTTGCATTGAGATCTGCTTGAGTGTGTCAAAATAAGTTTTCTGAATATTTTTGTGAATTACATCTGCAATCTAGGGCAGTAATACTAGATACTCTGAATTTTAAGGAGCCATTTTCTATTTTATTGTTTCTTAGGCCTTACATTCTCACACCAAAGCTGCACGTGAAAGTCAAAACTGGCACATTATGAGTTTTTAGTAAACAAATTAACCAAAATTATTCAACATAGGATATTCTCTTAGATTATCATGTGCTTCCTTTGCATAACCTTATGCTTTTAAAAAAATCAAAACCCAAAACACTGTCTTTTTCTGTTCCATTTTAGGGACCTTACTAAGCATTACCAGAATCTCCTGGCCATGGTTTTTGTTCTTGAAGAAATCAACAAGGATCCTACTATATTATTCAATAAGACTCTGGGGTTCCATCTCTTCAATGTTGACTTTATTAAGATGAAAGCCATAGAGAGTCTATGTCTTTGCTTTCAGGACAGAGTCATTCAGTTTCTAATTATAATTGTAGGGCTGAGAAGGAGAGACAAGCTGATGGCTGTGATAGGAGGAGTTTCAACAGGAATATCAGCCCAGAGCTCCAGAATCCTCAGTCTGTACAGTGTCCCACAGGTAAATGAAGAATTCTGGCTCTGAGGTTAAACTTGATAATATGCTAATTGTTGTCAAACAAAATTTACTCTATTCTTACTGTAAATGCATGTGATTTCTTAAAAATTTTGCTTAAGTAATATTTTTCTTCTAAAATGCAAATTATTCATAATATAGAATTATCTTTGTATAATACAGTTCTTTTTTGAAAACTTTTAAAATGGTGAAAAACAACCTAGATATATATAATGATAATGTATGATCTCACCAGTCAGAAAGCATATCTGTTAATATTTATTCATGTTACATCCACTCTTTATTTTCATATAATTATGGAACATCATACATATATATATAGGTGAAATGGAGATTCTAGTTACAATTTGTCTTATTCTCATTTTTTACTGCATGAAATATTTTTAACATCTTCCTCTCATGATCAATCATTCTGCTTTCAAATCATTTTCAAGGGCAACATAATATTCTTTTAAAGAGTTTTGTAGAACTCTTTTCCTTATTTCTTGTAGTTAGACATTTAGATTGTTCCAATTTTCCCTTATTGTAAACATTGTTTCAGTTTACCTTTCATTAAAAAAACAACCAAAAAAACAGGGAGCAGATGTGTCTCAAGTGGTTGAACTCCTACCTCCCACATGGGGCATCCTCGGTTTGATTCCGGTGCCTCCTGAAAACAAAAACAAAAACAAATACAAAAATGAACAACAAGCAAAATAAACCAAAAAACCAACACAGGGAAGCCAATGTGGCTCAGTGTTTTAGCGCTGGTTTCTCACATATGAGGTTCCAGGTTCGGTCCCTGGCCCCTGGTACTTGAAAAAATAAAACTCTTTCTACTTATTTGTGGTAATTTCCTTTATATATTTTTCTAGTGGCATTTCTGGGTCAAATGTTTTCATGTTTGTGTGGCTTAATATGGACTTAGAAAATTGCCATTCAGAATTATATCAATTTATTCTGTCAGCAGTTGTTAGTGCATGCAAATCTGTTTATTTCCTCCTTACCATTGAGTGGCTAGTATTTTTTAAATCTTTGCCAGTTGGATTTGATTATTAATATTGTTTTTTCCCTACATATTTTGAATTTCCTTATGTTTATGAGTCACATTGATTTCTTCTTTTATGTATTTGTAATCTTATATTTTGCTTATGTAATGGCATGTATGTAATTTTATCCTTTTCTAATTGATTATTAAAATAATCTTTTTGCCTTTCTCACATAAACCAGTGAAAAATTTCAAACTATATTAAAGTAAGCTTTTCTGCCACATGTTTATTAATTTTTTTATTTTGGAAAATTTTAAACAAATATAAAACTACCTAGACTAGTTTAAAGAGGCTTCATGTACCCAAGACCAACATTCAACAAATATAAAAATTTTGTTAATCTTATCTCTCATTTGAATGCATCCATTAAATATATTATTTTTCACATCTCTCATTCTAATTCTTTATGATTTGTGCTGTCTCCCTAAAATTAGAGAAACATTCGTCTATACTTTTTAAATGTATATTTTATGGTTTTGTGCTTTTTTTTTTTTTCTTATATTGAAGGTTTAAACCTTCCATTTATCTACCCAACTAGTAGAGCATTTGTTGAGCAGCTAGGTTCAAAGCTCATCCTTTTTCAGCTGATGTGTGTGAGAGGCTTATTAACCAGTCACATTTAGATATTTGACAAGCCATTAGCTACGTGGACGCAGAGTTTGGATTAAGATCTAGGCTGGATATTTAAATTTGGCTGTCCTTCATGTATATGTAACTGAAAGTGATCATTCAAAAAATTTATACTTGTGGCAAAAGAAAAAAGATACTGGTCTGAACTATGGGGCACTCATGAATTAAGAGGTGTGGGAGTTGAGGAAGAATCATTAAAGATTGATTATGGGTGCCATATACTCAATATTAATTTAGGAAACAGAATCCTAGATACTAATTAAGGAAAGTTTTTCAAGGAGAACAGTGTTATAGGACAGTGTTAGATTAAGTAAGGTGAGGTTTGATAATTGGTCATTTAACAGCTGAGAAGTAATTAATGACCTATTTTTAAAAATTGCAAGACAGATGGGGATAAAAGCCTGATAGAATAGCTTCAAGAGGGAATGTCAAGAGAAGTATTGGAATAGCAAGTATATATGTAGCATAAACAGTGAAAATTAAGTACATAAATGTTAAGCAGTGTAATTAAGTGGTGGATGATATGGAACATATTGCTTTTTCTTAGTAAAATTTTCCATCCATTTTATTTAAATCACATTCTTTTATATCCCTATGGCAGTTGCCTAGAGGTGTCCACTCTATATCTGGATTCCTGA
>JAKSZT010054550.1:122629-166333 GCA_026826555.1 Tolypeutes matacus | reverse complement strand
AGTTGCCTAGAGGTGTCCACTCTATATCTGGATTCCTGATTTTTTTTACTAGATTCTTATTTTTAACAAGTTATGTTTCAGAAATTCCCATATTCCCACATTCATAAAGTAATATTTTCATTGTAAAATTATCCATAATATTTGAAAAATTACATATCAGAACAAACATACTACTCTAATATGAATAGCCTTTAATGTTTATACATCTTTGAATATTTGTTATATTAGGAAAAAATTAAAATATTTAACTCACATTTTTCACAAGCATACATATAGAGCATTAGAAGTGACTCTTAGATGTATTTTGACATGTATATGACATTTTACATTTAAAAAAAATTTCGTTAAATGGAGTCTACAAAGGATAAGTAGCTTCTTTAAAATGAAACAGAAGTAAATGTTGGACTTAGTTCAAGACATTTAAATTTCAATAATGCTCTTTTCATTAGATATATTTATCTCCAGGTCTATAGCTCTTTCTACTGAACTATGGAAAATAGAATCAAATCCTGCTGATAACACATTTGCTGCATTTCTCTAGTTTTTATCTTTATTGTAATTTGAACAAGATTTCAAAAAAATTAAGAAAAGCCTCATTATTATTTCTGAGGTATTTTCAGGGTTTTCTATCCTTCTATTCTGGCAATGAAAGATTAATGGAAAAATTACAGTAGAGTGCACAATGTTTAAGGTTTGTCCTTTGCTGTGTACATTCTTGTTATTTAAATATTCCGTTGTGTGTGGCTTTTGCAGTTTGAAATTGAGTAATGCATCCTAAAATGTCCTGTTTTATGAACATACATCATCTACATCTAGTTACCTTGTCAATAAATGGTTATTGCTATCTATTAAGTTTATCTGTCCAAACACAAGTAATTTCAATAACAGTTTCTCATATATCCTTCTGGAGATAATTCACATCTAGGCAAAATGATCAAGTATGCATATGTAATCATTTATTTATTCAGTTTTCCAAAAAACAATAATAACATATTTTACACTATGTTGTATATATTATTTTATAATATAAGTACATAAGAGCTTTCTTCATTTGTTTTCATTTTGTCATGGCAATTGACAACTTTATTTAATCAGTCATCTATTTATTTAACAAATCTTGAACATCTTCTCATGTTGATTTTGCAATATGATATCCACTTTATGAAGTGGTGCCCAAGTATTATGCCCATTTTTCTTTTTATTATCTGCCCTTTTTTTTTTTTTTTACTAACTTATTAATTCATGGAAATTCTTTGCAGAATCTGCCAGATATGGGTATTGAAAATATCTTCTTTTACTCTGTGGGCTGACGTATCACTTTCTTAAAGGTCTCTTGATTAACACAAGTTCTTAGCATCAATATAGCATAATTTAGTGGCTTCTCCTTTTTTTTTTTTTGGTTTGTGCTTTTGTGCCTTATTTGAGAAATCTCTTCTAACTCCGTAGTATTGAAATTTTTCTCCAGGTTTCTTCTGAACATTTTGTTTTATATTTTGCATTTGGATCCACAATACATTTGAATTTGATTTTTGTGTATGATATAGGGTAGGAGATTGAGGTATTTTTTTATGCTACTATGGAAATTCAACTAACCCAGAATAATTTATTTAGACAATGAATCTCCCTAATGTGTTGTCTGTGGTAAAAGCTTTAGTCATAAATTAGATGACCCTGTATTTGTGGGTCTGTTTCTGAACTCTTTATTATGTTCCAGTAGTCAGTTTGTCCATGCTTGCCAAAAACTTACACTTTCTTTATTAGTTTAACTTTATAATAGATACAAGTATTTGGCAATTTAATTGATCAATTTTGTTATTCTTGTTGAAGATTGCCTTTTTATTCTTGACCTTTGTACTTACGTAAGAATATTATGATTAATTTGTCAATTTCAAAAAAATCCAGTGGAAATTTTGATTGGCATTGCACTGAATTTATAGATTAATTTGGGACAAATTAAAATTTGTATAACATTAACTCCTCCAATCCACTATCATGATATATCCCTCCATTTTTTAAGTCTCTATTATCTCACAATTTTTTTCTAGTTTTCAATGTGCAAGTCTTACACATCTTTCACTAAACTCATTACAAATGTTTAATGTTTTTGATGCAAATATAAGAGAAATATTATTTTAAATATCATTTCAACTTGTTTCTAGCTTATTGATAGAAATGCATTTGGTAGTTTTGCATTTATTTTTATCTTGAAGCTTGTTTATTTTTTGTATATTTGTTAGATTATCTATTGAGAGAGACATGTTAAAATCTTCATTATGATTGTGGATTTGTCTGTTTCTACATTAAATGGATTTGTCCTCTTCTCCTTTAACTTATGTCTGTTTTCACTTTATATATTTTATTTTTTCAGGGAAAGCAAGTTGGATATAATTTTTTTATTTTTGAAGGATTAAATTGGCTACTGAGTTAAAAATGCTGCTGAGAGGAGAAAGAGAAAAAAATATGATTGCATCAGTTGCAGAAATCTAAAAGAGATGGCTGTGTTTTGGACTACAATGATGGGACTTGGATTAGACAAATGTGGATAGATTCCAGCTGTATTCAAAGATGAATCTATAGGACTTGGTGTAGGAGTGAGAATGAGGGAATCATTGAGGATGACTATTCAGTATGAATTTGCTGATGAAGAGCAAGATGTACAAGCTGCCTGACAACATCTCCACATTCTTTACATTCTTTAGGACTTTCTATTGTGTAAATTCTCTTAGGTAGCATTAGATAGCCAGTCTGGCTGAAGGCTTTTACACATTCCTTAAATTCTTAAAGTTTCTCCCTTGTATAAATTCTGTGATGTAGAGTGAGGGATTTATGATGGCTAAAAGCTTTCCCCAGACATTCCGATGTTTTCTTACCTGTATGCAGCTTTGATGACCAATTAGATGTGCCCTTTGTCTGAAAGCCTTCCTACATTCAGGACATTCATATGGTCTTTTACCAGTGTGGAGTCTCTGATGTTGAACAAGATATTAGCCATCACTAAAGGCCTTCCCACATTTAATACATCATAAGGCTACTTGCCAATATGAGCTCTCCGGTGTTGAACAAGATAAACAATCTGCCTGAAGGTCTTACTGCATTCCTTACATTCATTACCTTTCTCTCTAGTATGGACTCTCAATGTTTAATAAGATGAGCACTCGGCTAAAGACTTCCCACATTTGATATACTTCTAAGACTTCTCTCTGGTATGCATTCTTTCATGAAGAGTAAGGGTTGACAGTGAAGGGTGGGAGACATAGCAGCCAGGGCATCTGGAGATGCTTCTGTTGTGGCAGACGGAATGAAACCCAACTGGCACTCTGAGGGGGTGGATGAATGAAGTTTTATTATGCGTGGGCCCAGAAGAGAATTCAGTCTCCAAATTCTGAGCACCATGTCTTGATTTTCATAAGTTTATATAGGAACTCTAAGCAGAACTCTAAGTGGGCAAAAACCTAAGCAAGCGGGCAGGCAGGGTTACAAAAGCAAGAGGAGAGAGGTTAGCTTATCTTCCTAAAGCAGAGGGCTATTAGGGAGGAAAAGAGCCATTATCTGTTTAGAGTTGTAAATTCCAGTCCAAAAGGGCAGGCAGGGAGCGCTTATCTTCCTAATATGTGGATTCCATGGAGAAAAGGGGAGGAGGGGAGAAAGGAACGGAGGGGAGTTTATTTTCCTAAAGCTGTGGGTTTCTACTAAGGGGAGTTAGGGTCCCAGCATTTCCCTTATCATTCTTCCCTTTTGATGCCCTTATAATTCTTTATGGGGCATCATCTGCTAACATGGGGATTTTTCTATAGTCCCCAAGGGCTGATATTTAACACGAGGCATTACTTGGTGTTTTAAGGTGTTTAAGAGGGAAGTGATGTATTGTGTTAGGTACCGTAGAACGCATGGCACAAAAGTTAAGAGGAAGAAGACTGAGGCTATTACTGGCATGAATGGCAAAATCCAGGACAGGACATACTGGAAGTAGTTCCCGTTGGCAGATGCCTGGTATACACGGTTTAAGCGGTCTTTGGCTCATTCCTTTAGTAGGGCCACTTTGTCCCTAACTATCCCTGAGGAGTTTGCATAGAAACAGCATTCTTCCCCCAGGGCCTGACAGATCCCCCCTGATGGTACAGGTTGGGCTGTCCAGCTGTCCTGCTCTTTATCAGGGTGTGCCTTTTTGACCCTGGAATGATGGATCCAAGGGACGATGCCTGCAACTTTAAGAGCAGTAGGAGTTACAAGGATCATAGTATGTGGACCTGTCCAGGAAAGTTGAAGGGGTTCTTTTTTCTAGTCTTTGACCCAGACTAGGTCCCCTGGCCAGTGGGGGTGCACCGGGTGTCCCAGGGGGGTAAGATTCTGGGACAAGACAGTTTTATATATTTGGGCTAGAGTTTTCCCCAGCTGCTGGAGAATGGAATCTTGGCTAGCCTCCCCCTCTGGAGGCCTGGATAATTGGGGGTGGCCACCCAAATAGAATCTCAAAGTATGAATAGCCTGTGGGTCTGGGAGTGCACCTAACTTGGAGAAGGGTCAAGGGAAGTAAGTCTACCCAGGGGAGACCAGTTTCCTGGCTGAATTTAGCTAGGGTGGCTTTGAGGTTTCAATTCATGCATTCAATTTTCCCTGATCTCTGGGGCCTGTAAGTGGTATGGAGTTTCCACTTGATTCCTAACATTTTTGCTAGCTCTTGGACTATGGCAGCCACAAAGCCCAGGCAATTGTCACTTCCAATTGACAGTGGCAGCCCGTGTTGTGAAATGATGCATATCATCACCAACAGATATTTGTACCCCCGACTTGGCTTCACTTCTTTGAAGTCTACTTTGAGATCTTCAAAGGGAGCTGTCCCTGTGTACTGGACACCTTCTGGAGCACAGGGACCCTGCAAAGGGTTGTTTTTGGCACAAACCTGGCACTGGCTGCTGATGGTGGCACAGAGAGAAGTTAGCTGGGCTATGTAGTAGTATCTCCCGAGCAAGACTTCTAGTGCGGTTTTTCCTAGGTGGGTAAGTTGGTGGTATCGCTGGATGAGGGCATGAGACACTGCTTCCACCACCCGTTCAGTAGTGGTGACAGCATATCCAGCAAGTCTTTCCCTGTTTCTAACAAGACTGCTCCCACCTCTAAATAGTGTTTGATCTGGGGAAGGGAGCAGTTTGTCTTGGAGGTTGGGGTGACTGGTGTAAACTTCCTCAATCACTTCAACACAGTCATGCTCAGGAGCCCTTTCCTCATGTGGCAAAAAGGTGGCAGGGTTTAGACTGCACACTGTTTCTATTGTCACTCTGGGGTTTTCACAGAGTAAACCTTGGTAATGTGCGAGCCAGGGATTCGATATACACCAATGTCCGTGTGAGTTCATTAGGGCAGTGACTGTGTGTGGCACCATAACATGAATAGCCTGTCTGAGGGTTAATTTGTCAGCTTCTTTGATGAGGGTTACAGTTGTTGCCAGGGCTTTCAAACAGGGCGGCCACCCTGCAGCCATGGGGTCCAGCTGCTTGGAGAGGTAAGCAATGGGTCTTTGCCAGGGGCCAACTTTGTGTGAGAACCCCCAATGCTACTTTGTTCTTTTCATGCACGAATAGGTTAAAGTTTCGAGTTACATCTGGGAGCCCCAAGGCAGGGACTTGGCTAAGTTGTCTTTTGATGTTTTGAAAGGCCCCCTGTTGAGCTTCTCCCCAGGCAAGGGACTCTTTTTCTGGACCGGCCAGAACTTCGTAAAGGAATTTGGCATGGCTGCAAACCCGGGAATGCAGAACCCTGCAGCCCCGAGGAACTCATGAAGCTTTCTTTTTGTGGTGGGGGTAGGGATGGTGCAGATCACTTTCTTTTGTTTGGGTCTGAACGTCTGGTGCCCTTGTGTGATGCTGAACCCCAGTTACCTGACCTGCTGTTTACAGATCTGGGCCTTTCTCCAAGACACATTGTACCCAGTCTTTGTTAGAAGTTGTAGGAGAGTCTGGGTCCCTCTCCAGCAGTCCTCTTCTGTTTCACTGGCAAGTTGGAGGTCATCTACATATTGTAAGAGGGCATACCTGCAGTCTTCCCGGGGGTTGGTGGCCAAATCTGCTGCCAAGGCTTCCCTGAAAAGGGTAGGGGAGTTTTTGAAGCCTTGTGGGAGCCGGGTCCAGGGTAGCTGAGTTTTCTGCTGGGTTTTGGGATCTTCTCATTCAAAGGTAAACAGAGGCTGGCTTGGGGGGCCAGCTGCAGGCAGAAGAAGGCATATTTCAGGTCCAGGCAAGTGAGCCCGGCAGCTTCAGGTGGCAGCTGTCCTAGAAAAGCGTACGGGTTAGGACAGCCCGATATAAGGTGAGAGTGGCATTATTAATGGCTTGTAAATCCTGCACTGGTCGATATCCAGTCCCATCTGACTTTTTTACTGCTAATAATGGGGTGTTCCAGGGTGACTGGCACTCGATCAGAATTCCTTCCTTCCTCAGGCGATTTATATGTTCGACCATGCCCAATTGCACTTCACAGGGGATTGGATACTGCCTCTGCCGGACTGGGACTGCTCTAGGCTTCAGTTCGATGATGATGGGTGCATGGTTCTGTGCCATTCCCAGTGGGTTTTTTTCTGCCCAAACCTGGGGGAAAAGTTCCAGCAGCTTTTCTGGATTCTGACCTGAACTTTCTTCTGCATGAAGTCTCCATTCTTCGTTTTGGGGTACAGTGACGAGGAGAGTGTTGGCGTTCAGGAACTGGGTCCATGAAAACGGTGCCATGGATGAGAAAGAATAAGACAAAGAGAAGAAAAAACTGGGATCAGGGGACTCTCCATCTGATATGGAGAGAAGAGCCCAGCCACATCATAAGGTGTGGCTTTTATTTTGGCTTTAGAAGAAAGAAAATATATATGTGCATATGCAAAGGCAATAGATACTTGACAGTTTACATTTTACTAAAATCAGCAAGTCTAAAGGTTAATGGCTCAGTTCCTCTTTACATTCCTGCAAGTCACAGACATTGTAAATCTTATAAGCTCAGGATGTTTCCCCACCCAGCTCATATCAGCATGAGACTGGAGGGCTTGTCTCCTACATTCCAAGGTGACCTGCTTTCTGTTAGTAGTCATGGCCTTTAATTGAAACTCCATCATTTCCCCTTTTTTATTAGTTAATTCTTTTTTAGTGAAGATCATATGAACCATAAGCTGATACAAGGTGCTCCTGTCACAATTGTCTTCTTCCATAGGTTCTTGTAACTGTGCTTGTCTTAGGGTGTCCTCCTCTGAGAATCTTACCTGTCATTGACTAGTAGTCAAGATTTTGAGCTCTTACATGGAAGGCAATTTCATTAATATCAATACTTCTGCAGGTTCTTTAAGTGAATATTTTTGTGCAGATAATTAGTACTAAGATCAAAGGGTTATTAGTAGAATCTTTCTACTAAATAATGCAAAATTAGTTTTTCATGGTCAAGTTTCTTAACATAAATGCATTTATCCGATCTAATTCTTCATTTTTTCTATGAATATATATCATTACTCTACCCTTGACAATACAAACAATTAAAATGCATATAACAATAATTCCTAATCCAATCCAAAATGATATTTGAACTGTTTTTTGTTTCCACCAGTGAAACGGATGGATAGTATTTAAATTTTTAAACAAATCATTCCAAAATTCTGCACCAGCGGTTTCTTTTAATTTGTTTTGAGACATGCTCAATGCCTTTTTTTGCAATTCTAAAATATCTAAAGAAATATTATGCTTATATCCAATCAAAAGATTTTTCACTTCTTCCCAATCATGTTCACTATTATTATAAGCCAAAGGAGTAATACACAAAGAACTTTCACTCCAATCACATTTAAGAGCTCTTAACAAGTTTAAATTATAAATTTGATTACCCAAATGTATAATAGTTGTTTCAAGATCATTCATATGATTATTCAGTTCCATGTCAATGTGAGACTGGCTATGCCACATCGCACTTGCATTTTTATGCCAGTCCTTAACATATTGTTGAGTCTGGACTCCTTGATACAGGGTTGTGCCAGCAACAGCTGCAGCGGTTATGATGCCAATCAGTCCCAAAATTTCTGCTATTAAAAGTCCAATCAGTCTTTTAGTTCTTTTTTTAAATAATGGTCGAGGAAATGCCACAGCAACTGGGATTCTGGAGACTACTGCCAGTGTCTGATCATCTGAACCAGTAACCACAGTCCTTTTCTTCTTGCTATAAAAAGAGTTTGATTTTCCTGCAAATATGAATTCTTAAGACATGTAAATAAAGAGCAATTGGAGCAACTAATGTTCCCTTCACCAAAAGTTACTTTTCCAATGATAAAAACTATAGGATCTCATACACATACTGTAAGAAATTGACTTGATTTTCTTTTTTTTTTTTTGAGTTGATTTTCTTTTTAAAATAGTAATATTAGTTTTACTGCCTTGCCATTCAAAAATTGGACCAGTTCCCAAAAATAATTTCCACAAATAACTTTGAGTTTTGTTAAGTTTAGTGTCCCATGGTTGTGGGACATATCTTCCTTGATTTTTCCAATTTCTTGAGCTGTTAGTAAATGCTGTATTACCAAAATTCCAGAAATAAGGATTACTGTCATTAGTAATTATGGTTGAATTATTAATGAACCAAGATATGGTTGTGTTTTTAATAGGCTTTGGTATTCCTATAAGGACCCGATCCTTTACAATTCCATAGGAATCATTAAACAACACAACCTCTGTAAGCCCATGACATATACGCCATTTGTCATTAAGTAGTCTGTTGTGAGAGGGACATGTAAGATTTACCATATTTTCTGGTTTACATAGTAAAGAAGAGAAAATGAGAACATAAATTCGAGTTTGATTTTTCTTGTTAAAACTACACTACGATTTTTAGGTTGCATGCATACAGAACCATATCCAGTACAAAGAGGGTGGTCCATAAAAGGTAAAGTTAAATTTTCTATAAGTTTCCCTTATTCTTTTGGTTTTAAGGGTAGTCATATATCTATAGGTCCTGGAAAATGGTGAGATTGATTAAGATAAATTGGATAAGACTCATTGTCCCAGGTTAACAGCTCTAAAAGAGGTGGGTTGTTTATGAATGCCCAATAAGTGTAATTATGATGTGGTATCTTACCTTGACCTAAACTTTACCTATGATTAATCCAATGTGAAACCACCATGTCCATAGTTTAAGTTTCGGCAGCATCTTCAACTCTAGGCTTGATTCCTCTAGAGGGGATCCACTGCTGTTCTGTTTCTGTAATGATAAGAGCAAAACCTCGGCCCCAAAATTTTACCTCTCCTTTTTCACATTTATTGGTTGTTTAATTTTTCATTTTCATTCTTTTTATTAACCTCCCATTGTCTTTATACTGCTGTGGTATTAGAAACTTGTTGTCTCTTAAGAAAATTTAAGGTAAGCAATGCTTTAGATAGTTTGTCTTTAGCAGATTCTCCTCCATCTCCCCCTTTTATTTTTTTGAACTTTATTTTGTACATTTAATAATTGAAAATATAAACAATTAAAAACTAAAAAGGAAATACAGATGAATAAATATATACTTTTCTCAATTAAATCTAATGGATACATATAAATTTTTAAAAAATCATTTTTGTAACATTAATTTTATTGTTTATAAACAGGGGCTTAACTGTTATATTCCAAGCTTTTATAATATGTATACATACATTCACATGCTTACCAAACCAGGGGACATACTTGACTTATTTTTGGCTAGAGTTCTTGATAGATAGATACAAAATAAATGTTAATATGTATATTTAGTTTAATAAGCTTATACTGACAATTAGAAAGAGAAACATGAATAACAATCAATTAAAAGATTAAGATAATATTGAACAAAGTTACAGAATGACAGATAAATAGAGCAGTTTTATATATATATACTTACGAATATTTAGCTTTTAGCTGGGAAGTGTTGAAGTAGCAACTGATTAGTATCAGTTTTGGTTGACTGCATTTAGGATTAATGAATTTGATACTATAGATGCCAACTTGTGAGTATTTTGCTAATTTCTGAGGAAGGGGCCAGCCTCCCCAGGAAGGAACACAATACTCCTTGGGCAGTATATTTTAAGGTTTATGCATCAGTCCCTGAGAGAGTGGCCAACTCCGCCAGGGAGGAATACAACACCTTTTGAAAGGTACTTTATCTTTTTTAATTTGTTACAAAGCATCCTTGATGTGCTCACTATTTTACTTTCCATTTTTAAAATTATATATATATATATATATTTATTTTATTTTTTATTAGCAGAGGTGTAGTAAATCAGATAAACTTAAGTTAAAGCATCTGCCTTTTGATTTTTAGGCAGAGAGGTAGTTTTATAACACATTATCATATTTTAAAATAATTAAAATTATGATTAATAACAATATACTTTTATTTAATATTACACTGAAACTATTAAATTTTCAGGAAATTTTTACACTTTTAAAGTATTCATATGAACTTTTTATTCATATAATTTTAATTGTTATAAAATTAGAAAATTTCTTTTAATTGTATAACAGTTTTAAATACTTCATTCAACTTATAATATATCACACGAACTTCACTATTTTTAGTATTTTATCTTTTTCTAGGTAACAGACCAAATTCTTTGTAACAGTTTGAAAGAAAAAGCTTCTTTTTGAGAAAGCAGGTTTAAACATTATGTTCTTTTAAAAGTGATAAAACTTGTTTCTTCAAGGTAATGTTAAGGTTAAAGTATAAGAAGCTACTTTGATAAAACACTTTCTTTTTTGCATACTGGTTATTCAGGAGAAAAACTGTGTAAACTTTTATTAAAATCTGTTTGAGATTCTTTCTCAAACAGAAACTTTGAGAAAGAATAAAACTTTAACTTTGTTTTAATAACAAGTCATTTTTATCTTAGGATAAAATTACTTTCTTTTCTTTAATAATAAAATCACATTCTATATACCTTCCATACTTAAGTTACCACAATGATTTTGGAAACTGTTTCTAATCAAACTTCTGACAACATACAATTACAATAAACATTAAACAAACTTGTTAGAATAATGATTTAGTTTGTGTATAACTATTTTTATTATTTTAAATTAATGCCCATATTTATTTATTAATATAAACACTTATTTAATGTTGGCCATTCAAATAGAGCTCTTTTAATAATTTTTATTCATCAATTTAATATTACCATCCAGAGGTATTAAAATATACAGACACTGAACAACCAGACAAACATAAAACAAGTTACAACACAATAATAGAAACATACATCTTTGATTTTACCGTTTTTGAGAATTTTTCTGGAAACTGTATTGCTAAGTTTTCTTACTTTTCCAGTGGTTTAATTTTATTAGCTTCTATCATCCCACAGCCTTATCATTATGTAAGCAGTAGGAGGTTTATAAAGTTGCTGCTGGAACTGAAGGGTTAACATCCACAGCTGGAGTTGAAGAGCTATTAGCAGCTTGAAAAGTGCCCTAGGGATCCCTTCCTGGTTGCCGTGGCAACACAAGCCTCTGTAGGAGGCTCTGGGTGGTCACTTTCAGAACTTTTATAGTCATACAGATGTATATCGGCCTCAAGCTGATCAGGGACAGAATCTTCCACCTCCGCATTTTCAGAGGGCTTACTAGATTCCGTTTGAAGAGCTTAAGAGCCAGAGTAATAAGATGTTTAGCTGTCTCAGAAATGTGAGGAATATTCAAATAAGCTCCTCATTGGCATAATAAGTCATTTCCCCATAAGTTTCCTGACTTATTAATGAGAATGCAATTTTTAAGATATCTAGAACAGCATTCATTGGCCCAGAGTAACCCTGTCTGGCATATTGGACACACACGAGCTGGTATTGATCTATTATTGCCGCTAGATGGAGCCCTCACACCAGTTTTGGCTTGGCAATCCTTTTTCATATGACCTGGTTTCCCACATTTAAAGCAATTTAAATTATTAACCATAGGACTATGTCCCTGTATAGTGACTGCAAGAAGGGTCAAGTTATATGTATTAGACCCAATGTCTTGGCATGCCCTTATATAATCCTGTAAAGTACCTCCATTTGCCTTTATCGGGTTTAAAGCCTTTTTACACTCACTGTTAGCATTATCAAAAGCCAACATCAAAATAAGCATTTCTTTAAGGTCAGGCTGAGTTACTGTCTTGTTGACTACATCAGCCAGCCTCGCTACAAATTCAACATAGGGTTCAGTATTTTCTTGAACAATGTTTGGAACTGATTGCACAGCCTGTCCAGGGGTGGAGCTTCGCCACCAGGCGGCTAGGCAGCACAATCGAACTTGTATAATGGTAATATCATCATATTGATCTTGGCAAGGAACCGCAGCCCATTGACCTATTTCTAATATTTGTTCATCAGTAATAGGCACTGGTGGATTTTGCTGTTGATTTCGTTGTGCTACAATATTAGCTTCATCAGCCCACCAAGTTTCAAATTGTAAAAAATTCTGCTGAATTAAGAACAGCTCGAGCTAACAAATCTCAGTCCCAGGGTATTAATCTGTCTGCTTGTGCCATTCCTTGCACCAATCCTTGAGTATAAGGAGAATTTATACCATATTAAGTGCATGCTTGTTTTAATTCTTTGATAGTTTTAAAAGGAATAGGAGCACGCTCATACTGTATACCCCCTTGGGGATTGTCAGCATCTACTGGAACTTGAGTTACTGTTACCGGAAAAGTAGAAAAGAGTTGTATAGCCTCTGAATCTCCTTCTCTACTTCCCTGTGCTATACTTTTCATAATTGAAGAGGATGGTGCTGGCACAAAAACAGAAACTTTTGGAGGGTCATCAAATGTAAAAAATGGATCAGTAGATACCTTAGGAGGCACAGACGCTGGTTCAAAAGACAATAAATCATAATTTGGAGCGGATGACATAGCGACCACTGGAAAAGTTCTTCCTTTTTTCTTTCCTCCTTTTTATTAGACATGAGTTTATCTGTTTTTGCCTGTTCATTAACGTTTTCATATATATTTTCATTAAAATCACCATTAGCTTGTTCTGCTATCGGTCCAGCAATAGCAGTATCCTGTTTATAATCTTCATCTTCATCTGATTGTAAAGGTTCAAGAGCAGCAGAAATAAGACTACACAAAGACCATACATGAAGGGAATTATCTCCCTTTTGATAAGCCCTTTTTAAAGCTTTCATACTAACTTTCATTGTTTCAGGTTTAAAATATCCTGCCCTTGCAGCTGAAACCAATAACAATATTTCTGTACAAGAGAAAAAAGTTCCTTAAAAGCCAAGGATTTAATAGTTACACCGGTGCATTTTAATAAAGTTTTTAACACTCTAGAGTACTCTTCAAAGTTTGACTGCTGATTACACATTACCCTGATGATTCCAAGGATGAAGCTTACCTTTTCTGTTTTCTTTTTCTTTAAAACTGCTCTCAGGAGCTCCTTGGTCCACGCACTGACTGAAAGAAAAGTTTCGTTTTCAGAGCCCCACGTTGGGTGCCATATGTTGGCGCTCAGAAACTGGGTCCGTGAAAATGGTGCCGTGGATGAGAAAGAATAAGACAAAGAGAAGAAAAAACTGGGATCAGGGGACTACGTCCGATATGGAGAGAAGAGCCCAGCCACATCATAAAGTATGGCTTTTATTTTGGCTTTAGAACAAAGAAAATATATATGTGCATATGCAAAGGCAATAGATACTTGACAGTTTACATTTTACTAAAATCAGCAAGTCTTAAAGGTTAATGGCTCAGTTCCTCTTTACATTCCTGCAAGTCACAGACATTGTAAATCTTATAAGCTCAGGATGTTTCCCCACCCAGCTCATATCAGTATGAGACTGGAGGGCTTGTCTCCTACATTCCAAGGTGACCTGCTTTCTGTCAGTAGTCATGGCCTTTAATTGAAACTCCATCAGAGAGTGAGGCTGGTCCTGAGGCTTAAGCTTGCTGGCCCTCGGGTTTGAAGGTAATCTGGGCTGCCAGTTTGGTTAAGAGGTCCCTACCCAGCAGGGGAACTGGACATTCAGGCAGGTACAGAAATTCATGAGTCACTTCGTGGCCACCAAGCTGGCAAGTTCTTGACTGGCAAAAAGTCCATTGGCTTGACTGGTCCCCAGTTGCTCCTATGATATTAGCAGTTTTTCCACTAAACAGGTGACGGGGTTGTGACCACAGAATGTTCAGTGCCAGTGTCCACCATGAAATTGATTGACTGGACCCCAACTTGTAGTTTGACCATGGCCTTGTGGGGGCCAAGTTCCAGTGAGCCCGGCCGCCCCTATTCAGGTTGAGCCTTGCCAGCCCTATCAGATGGTCTTGGAGCTCAGGTCAGTATTTCCCTTTAAGGATGTTCCCTCTATGTGCCTGAGTCTTTGGGGGGCACTCATTTTTCCAGTGTCCAATTTATTTGCAGTAGGCACATTGGTCTCTGGCCAGGGGCACCCTTCTGGTGCTTCCCCCCCCCTTTTCGAGGTGGCTCTTCTTGTTTGGTGAGATCAGGATTTCTTAAGGCTGCTGCCAGTAGGGAGGCTTGATGTTTTATTCGCTTCTTGGCTTCACGTTTGGAGGCTTTGTCTCTATTGACGAATACTTTGTTGGCAACTTCCAGGAGTTGAGAGATGTTCATCCCCGCATACCCTTCTAATTTTTGGCGCTTTCTTTTAATGTCCATTGCTGCCTGTGCAACAAAGGCGGCATTCACCATCCTCTGGTTTTCCAGAGTTTCTGGGTCAAAAGGGGTGTAGATTCTGAAGGCCTCACAAAGCTGTTCATAGAAATCTCCTGGAGATTCGTAGGGCTTTTGAGTAACTAAAGTTGTCTTTGTTATGTTTGTGGATTGTTTTGCCCCTTCTCGGACCCCTCGGAGAAGCGCTTCCCGGTATTGCCGGAGTGCAGCCCGTCCCTGATCAGTGTTGAAGTCCCAATTTGGTTCGGCTTCTGGTGCCGACTCTTGTGCTCAATCTTCTGGGTTTAAGATGCCAGTAGGGGCCTGCTCCTGCAGCCACTTTTGGGCTTTCCTCAGAATCCGTTGTCTCTCCTCCATATTAAACAAAGTCAGGAGGAGTTGGAGGCAATTATCCCAAGTAGGATGATGGGTTTGGAAAATGGAGTCCATGAAATCAATAAGGGCCTGGAGCTTTTCCGAGTAGGAGGGGGTGTGGTGCTTCCAGTTTAAGAGGTCTGTAGTTGTGAAGGGCTGATAGTATAATACTGGCTTCCTGGGTTGGACGGTCTCATTCTCGCTGATCTGGGCCAGACCCTGTGTTTCACACAGGGGCATCTGTAATGCAGGTTGTGCCGACTGGAACCTCCTTGCTAGTGGGGTTCCAGGGCTTTCCTCAGAGGGGGTCGATGTTCCTGGAGGGCCCGAAGGTGGAGGTGTTTCTGGGAGATCTGCCTGCACTCCTGGGCCAGGAGGAGAGGCTAGAGCAGCCGGAGTGTATGGCAGTGGGGGTGGGTGGTGGTGGGTCCTCCTCCGAGGACCCTTGATGAATGACTGGCTTCTGGAGCCCCATTCCCTGTGCAACCAAGACCCTGCTCTCTCCCTTTTTTCCAATGCACAATTGAACCCAAGGGGGAAGAGTCTGGGCTATCTCTAACCAAGAGTCCATGTAGGGAAACTGATCAGGGTGTCCAGGAGTTCCTGTGACCATCAGTCACACTGCACGGACCCTGGTTATACACAGGGTCCCTTCCGAGGGCCAGTCAACCTTAAAAGTGGGCCACTCTACATCACATAAGGTTCAGAGGGTGCTGGGGTTCATCTGGATGCCATAATCTCTGGAGAAACTCTTCTTGAAATTCTTGAGCATACAGTTTAAGATGGTAGGTTTTGTTTTGACTGTGATAAGCCCATACCTGGCGCAAGACAGACAAGGGAAGGGGTCGCCTCTTTCAAGGCCACTCAGATGCCTGCCTGTCCACATCTCTCGTGAGACATTCGACCCTTCTTAGCTAAGGTGCCTGGGCAATGTTTGGGTGAGCCGTTATACCATATGAAGTAGCTGCGGAAAACAGGTTAGGGCTCATTCAGGCTCTGTAGCATACGCAGTGTAGTCACAGACTGGTATGGAAGACACAAACCTCTGCCATCCTCACTCACTCACACAGTCTCTCAGATGTTATGCAGTCCCTCCCACAGGGATTGCCCTATTCTCGAATCTTGGTACTCGAGATTTCACGAGGTGATCAGTCTCCTCTTCTGTCCGAAGATAGTTCTGACTGAGGACTTGGCACCCAGGGCCTTACCTTTCTGGAGTCTTCTGGCACTCTTCAGTCTGCCTCCCCACTGAGTCAGGCCGAGGTGTGAGGCCATGGCCAGCGGGGACTGCCTCAGAAGGAGGTCCCGTCAAGAAGACAGGTGGTGCCCACCTCGTTCACTCAGAGATTGCCATTGGCTGCACCTGTCAGCCCCAAGCTGAAGGCACAATGGGCCTGCTCGATTGGGTTTTCCCGGTCAGGGAACCAAATATTGTGGCAGATGGAATGAAACCCAAGCAGCACTCTGAGGGGACGGATGAACAAAGTTTTATTATGCATGGGCCCAGAGGAGAATTCAGTCTCCAAATTCTGAGCGCTGTGTCTCGATTTTTCATAAGTTTATATAGGAACTCTAAGCAGAACTCTAAGTGGGCAAATTCCTAAGCAAGTGGGCAGGCAAGGTTACAAAAGCAAGAGGAGCGAGGTTAACTTATCTTCCTAAAGCAGAGGGCTATTGGGGAGTGTATTAGTCAGCCAAAGGGGTGCTAATGGAAAATACCAAAACTGGGTTGGTCTTTATAAAGGGTATTTATTTGGGGTAGAAGTCCACAAATACCAGGCCATAAAGCGTTAAGTTTCTTCTCTCACCACAGTCCATTGCCACGTTTAGAGCAAGATAGCTGCTGGCGTTTGCCAGGGTTCAGGCTTCTGGGGTTCCTCTCTTCCCGGGGCTGCGTTTCTCTCCGGGCTTAGCGCCTGTTTCCTCCACAAGGTCAGCTGTAGATGATCAGGCGAACAGCTTGCTTCTCTTCTTCTGGTGCCTTCTTTCCAACATAAAAACTGCTTCTCAAAAGACTGCTTCAACTCTGTTCTTTGCCTTGCCTTTTATATTCGATTCCCCACCCACCAAGGGGTGGGGCTCAATGCCAAAATCCTAACCTAATCATGCCCAGATTAACAGATTAGTTTACAAGCATGATCCAATTATATTTTTGGAATTCATAATTACATCAAATTCCCCAACTGTTACAGGGAGGAAAAGAGCCATTTTCTGTTTAGAGTTGTAAATTCCAGTTCAAAGGGGCAGGTGGCAATTGCTTGTCTTCCTAACATGTGGATTCCATGGAGAAAAGGGGAGGAGGGGAGTTTATTTTCCTAAAGCTGTGGGTTTCTGCTGAGGGGGGTTAGGGTCCCAGCACTTTCCTTATCATTTCCACTTCTAAGTAGGCTTTTTCTTGATTTGGTATTCACACTGATAGTGCAGACCTTTAGCTTTTTTCTGGATCTTTGAGAAGAATGTTTCCTCCAGTTCTTGCTTGGTTTTCAAAACTTCTATGGAGGGTTAAAGCCTTGAAACATCTCACTCCACCATCATGATGGAAGTTGATCTGCCTTTAATATACCTTTTAATGCATGCCTGCTATTAATGAATTCTCTCAGTTTTCATCTGATTAAAAGCCTATTTCATATTTGTTTATCTTTTTTTTTTTTTTTTTTGCAGAGTATACAGTATTGTTTCAGGCCCTAGTAGGAAAATTTAAAAAGTAGAAGGTGTATCTGGAGAATATAATTTCAAATCCATATTTTAAATTAACTTTTTAAAATTCACATTCAGAAAAAATTATTCTTCATGCTGTTCATCTTTTGGCAAGTACAAAGAACCAAGTCATGTCCCCACCAACCTAGTCAAGATACAGAAACTTCCATCACATACAGTATGTAGCCTTCTGTTCTGGCTTCTTTCATTTAGCATAATGCATGTAAAATTCATCCATGTTCTTGCAGTGATCAATAGTTCATTTTTATTGTTGAGCAATCTTCCAGTGTGTGTATGTGCTACAGTGTGTTATCCATTCATGAGTTGAATGGTAAATGAGTGGTTACCATGTTTTGGTTATTAAGAATAAGCTACTAGAATTATGGGCAGAAAGTTTTTGTGGGAGTATAAATTTTCCTTTTTCAGGGGTAATATCTTGGATTGAGATTTTAGAATCATATAGTGAGTATATATATAAATTTTAAGAAGTTCTAAAGGACTTCCCAAAGTGTTATACTATTTTGCAGTCCTACTAATCATGTATAACAGTTGCAGTTGCTCTGATGCCTTTTGGAATTTAGAGGGTGGAGTGTAGCAGTTTGGCAGTTTGACATAGTTATGAATTCCAAAAATAGATATTGGATTATGCTTGTAAACTGGTCTTTTCATCTGGGCATGGTTAAGTTATGATTAGGGCTTTGATTGGGCCACATCAGTAGGACGTTGAGTCCCTACCCCTTGGTGGGCATGGACTCAGAGATAAAACTACATAGCAGAGCATAGGAGTTAGTTGGAGTTTTGATGCTGGAGCCCGGGGAAGTAAGCACACAGAGGAGCTTTGTCTTGAGGAAAGAGAGGAGACCCCATGAAAAGAGACGAGCTGTTCGCCTGACAGTTCACAGCTGGCCTTGTGGAGGGAGGCAAAGCCTAGAGAGCCTCATAGTCTACAGTGAGATCATGCTATATTTGTCCTTCAGTAACTGGCTTACTTCACTCAACATAAGGTCTTTGAGATTCATCCATGTTGTTGCATGTGTCAATATTTCTTTCCTTCTTAGAGCTGAGTAATATTCCATTGTATGCATATACTACATTTGTTTATCCATTTATCCATTGATGGATAAATTGACTATTTATTTATTTATTTATTGACAATCGTGAATAATGCTGTGATGAAAATGGTGTACCTATATCAGTTCGTGTCCCTGCTTTTAGGGTATATACTTTGTAGTAGGATTGCTGGATCACATACAATTCTATATTTCGCTTCCTGAGGAACCACCAAATGTCCTCCACAGTGGCTGCACCATTCTACATTCCCACCAGCACTGGATGAGTGTTTCTATTCCTTCATATGCTCTCCAACACTTGTAATTTTCTGTTTTGTTAAGAGCCACCAGTCTAATAGGTGTAAGATGAATTTTCATTGTAGTTTTGATTTGCATTTCCTAATAGCTGTTGATGTTTAGCATCTTTTCATGTGCTTTTTAGCCATTTATATTTCCTCTTTGGAAAAGTGTCTATTCAAATCTCTTGCCCAACTTTTAATGGGTTGTTTGTCTTTGTTTTTGAGATCCATGATTTCTTTATATATGCTAGCTATTAGTCATTCATTAGGTAGATGGTTCCCAAATAGTTCCCCCCATTGCGTAGGCTACCTTTTTGCTTTCTTGTCAAACTCTATTAAAGCACAAAAGTTTTTAATTTTTGGAGGTCCCATTTATCTGTTTTTTCTTTTGTTGCTTGTGCTTTGGGTGTAATGTTTATAAAACAATTTCCTACTACCAAAGCTAATAGATGCTTCCCTACATTATTTTCTAGGAGCTTATGGTCTTGGCTTTTATATTTAGGTCTTTGATGCATCGTGAGTTAATTTTTATATAGGGTGTGAGATGGTGATGCTCTTTCATTCTTTTGGATATAGATATCCAATTCTCCAAGCCCCATTTGTTGAAGAGACTATTTTGTACCAATTGAATGGGCTCGTAGGCCTTGTCAAATATTAGTTGGGTGAATATGTGCGGATCTATATCTGAACTCTTAATTTGGTTCAATTGGTCAATATACCTTTCCCTGTGACAATACCATGTAGTAATGACTGCTGTGGCTTTGTAGTATGCTTTGAAGTCAGGTTAGCATGATTCTCCCAATTACAATTCCATTTCAAGATTGTTTTAATTATTCAGGGCTCATTATCCAAATAAGTTTGATAATATGCTTTTTCAGTTCAGTGCAAAATGCTGTTGGAACTTTTTTTGGGATTGTGTTGAATCTGTAAATAAATTTGGGTTGAATAGACATCTTAATGATATTTAGTCTTCAATCTATGAACATGGACTAGTCTGCCATTTATTTAGGTCTTCTTTATTTCCTTTAGCAGTGTATATCGTTTTCTGTGTACAAGTCCTTTACATCCTTAAGTTTATTCCTAGATATTTGATTCTTTTAGTTGCTTTTCCTCCTCATATTGTTCATTAGTAGTGTACAGAAACACTACTAATTTTGTGTGTGTTGATGTTATATCCTTCCACTTTACTGAACTTGTTTATTCACTCCAAAATATTTGTTGCACATTTTTCAGGACTTTCTATTTATAGGATCTTGTCATCTGCAAATAGTGAAAGATTTAAATCTTCCTTACCAATTTGTATGATTTTGTTTCTTTTTCTTGCCTGTGTTCTCAAGCAAGTACTTCTAATACAATGATAAATAAGAATGGGGACATTGGGCGTGCTTGTTGTGTCCAGATCTTAGAGGGAAAGCCTTTAGCCTTTCACCATTGAGTATGAGGTTCAATATGGGTTTTTCATACATGTAATTTATCATGTTGAGTAAGTTTGCTTCTAATCCTATCTTGTAAAGTGTTTTTTTTTTTTTTTTTTTTTCTATCATAAAAGAATGCTGTATTTGGTTAAATGCCTTTTCTGTATTGATAGAAATGCAGAATTTTTTTTCTGTTGATCTGTTGATGTGGTGTATTACATTAACTGATATTCTTATGTTGAGACATCCTTGCATATCTTGGATAAAACTCACTTGATCATGGTGTATAATTCAATTGATGTGTTGTTAGATTTGATTAGCAAGTATTTTGTTGAGAATTTTTGCATCTAACTTCATTAGAGAGCTTGGTCTGTAGTTTTCTTTTCTTGTGGCATTTTAATGTAATTTTGGTATTAGGGTAATGTTGGCATCAGCAAATTAATTAGGCAATTTCCCCCTATCTTCCATTTTTTTTTGAAATAGTTTGAGCAGAATTGGTATTAATTCTTTCTGGAATGATTTATAGAATTTACCTGTGAAGAAATCTGGTCCTGGGCCACTCTTGTTTGAGAGATTTCTGATGACTAGTTCAATCTCTCTAATTGTTATTGATCTGTTGAGTTCTTCTATTTCTTTTTTCATCATTGTAAGTTGCTTGTGTGTTTCCAGAAATTCTCCTATTTCATCTAAATTTCCATCTGGTAGGCATACAATTTTTCGAAGTATTTTCTTATGATACCCTTTATTTCTGTGGTATCAGTGTTGGTATCTCCTTTTATTTTTTTACTTTATTTATTCGTATCTTCTCTCTTTTTTTCTTTATTAGTGTAGTTAAGGTTTGTCAATTTTATTAACCTTCCCAAAAGCTAGTCTTTAGTTAATTTTTTCTAATGTTTATTTTATTTCAATTTCATTTAGCTCTGCTCTAATCTTTGTTATTTCCTTCTTTCTGCTTGGTTTGTGCATAGTTTATTGTTCTTTTTCTTGTTCATCTATATGTGTGGTTAGGTCTTTGATTTTTAGCTCTTTCTTCATTTTTAATATAAGCATTCATGGCTACAGATTTCCCTCTCAGCACTGCATTAACTGCATCTCATTAGTTTTGATATATTGTGCTTTCATTTTCATTCATTTTGATGTAGTTATTGATTTCTTTTGCAATTTCCTCTTTGACCCACTGATTGTTTAAGATTATATAATTCCATATTTCCATGCCTTTTCTGGTTTTCTGCCCCTTATTAAGTTCTACTTTCATCCTGTTGTGGTCAGAGAAATTAAGTTTTATAATTTTAATCTTTCTAAATTTGTTCAGACTTGTTTTGTGAACTAGCATGTGGTCCATCTGGGAGAATGATCCATGTGTGCTCAAGAAGGATGTATATCCTACAGTATGTGGTTGTAATGTTCTGTATATGTCTATTAGGTTTAGTTCCTCTAACTTATTATTCAAGATCTCTGTTTCTTTATTAACTCTCTGTTGAGATCTTCTGTCTAATGGTTATAATGGTATATTAAAGTCTCTAATTATAATTGTGGAAGCATCTATTTCACCTCTTAGTTTTGCCATTATTTGACTCATGTATTTTGAGATGATCTGGTTACATGCATAAACATTTATGGTTGTTCTGCAGACAGTGAGCACAAAAACGGGCAGGGAGGAGAATTAAAGAAATAAATCTTTAAAAAATATTTATGGTTGTTCTTTCTTCTTGATAGCTTACCCCTTTTATTAATATATAATGATTTTTTTGTCTCTTACAGTAGTTTTGCATTTAAAGTCTAATTTGTCTGATATTAATATAACTACTCCTACGGATTTTTGGTGACTGTTTGTATGTAAAATCTTTTTCTAACCTATCGGTTGCAATATCCTTGCATCCCTGGGTCTAAGGTGAGTTTCTTGTAGACAGTATATAGATTGGTCATATTTCCTTATCCATTCTGCATATCTGTGTTTTTTGATTGGAGAATTTAATCCATTAACATTCTATGGTATTACTATGCAGGCAGTACTTACTTTAGGCATTTTTTCTTTTGACTTATATTTTTCGTGTTTTATTTCTATTTCTCTTTTTATCCTTTCAGTTATTCTTACTAATAATCTTCCTTTCTACACTCTCCTCAAACCCTCTCCCTCCTGTTTTTCCCTTTCAATCTTCAGATCTCCCTTTAGTAGTTCTTGAAGGGCAGGGCTGTTGTTAACTAACTCTTAATTTCTGTTTATATGTGAATATTTTGAACTCCCCCTCATTTTTGAATACCAGCTTTGCTGGGTACAGAATTCTTGGCTGGCAGTTTTTTCTATTGTTGTTTTTTGTTTGTTTGTTTGTTTGTTTTAGCACTTTACTATGTCATACCACTGCCTTCTTGCCTCCATTGTTTCAGATGAGAAATCAGTGCTTAAACATATTGAGCTTCCCTTTTATGTGATAGATCTCTTTTCTCTTACAGCTCTCAGGAGTCTGTCTTTGTCTTGACCATTTGACAATTTGATAAGTATTTGTCTTAGGTAAGCCTGTTACGATTTATTTTGCTTGGAGTGTGCCTCACTTCCTGGACATGTGTATTAGTCAGCCAAAGGGGTGCTAATGTGAAATATCAAAAATGGGTTGGTCTTTATAAAGGGTATTTATTTGGGGTAGAAGTCCACAGATACCAGGCCATAAAGCGTTACATTTCTTCTCTCACCAAAGTCCATTGTCACGTTTTGGAGCAAGACAGCTGCCAACATTTGCCAGGGTTCAGGCTTTTTGGGTTCCTCTCTTCCCAGGGCCATGTTTCTCTCTCCGGGCTTAGCTCCTTTGGTTCCTTCACAAGGTCAGCTGTAGACTATCAGGCGAACAGCTCACTTCTCTTCTCCTGGGGCCTTCTCTCCAATATAAAAACTGCTTCTCAAAAACTGCTTCAACTCTGTTCTTGCCATGCCTTTTATATTTGATTCCCCACCCACCAAGGGGTGGGGCTCAATGCCCTATTGACGTGGCCCAGTCAACGCCCTAATCATAACTTAATCATGCCCAGATTAACAGATCAGTTTACAAGCATGATCCAATTATATTTTTGGAATTCAAAATTACATTAAATTGACCAATGGCTACAACATGTATATCTTTGTCCCTCAAAATATTTGAGAGTGTTTAGCCATTATTTCCTCCAACATGTCTTCTGCTCCCTTTCCCTTCTCTCCTCCCTCTGGGATGCCTATAATGCATATGTTTGTGTGTTTCATGTTTTCATTTAATTCCTTAAGTACCTCCTGATTTTTTTCTATCTTTTTATCTATCTGTTCTACTATCTGTGTGATTTCAGATATTCTATCTTCAGTGTCACTAATTCTTTCCTCTGCCTGTTCAAATCTGCTATTATGTGCTTCTAGCATATTTTTAATTTTTTGCATTGTCCCTAACATCAACATCAGATCTGATTTCTTTTTAGGTATATTTACAATTATTTCTGTATTCTCTCCCAGTGTCTTCTTAATATCCTTTATATCTTCTTTCACTTCATTAAGATGATACATGATATTTGTTTTGACATCTTTGATTAGTTGTTCCACATTCTGCATCTCCTCCTGCTTTTTAGTTTGTTCATTACACTGGGCCATGTTTTCCTGTTTCTTAGTATGGCTTGTAATTTTTTGCTGGTGTCTAGACATCTATTTATCTTCATGAGCTTATTCACTTGGTTAGCTTTTCTTTCTACTCTAGGGTTTTATTTTATTTTGTTTTGTGTTAAGTGTCCTCTTTGAAACTTGGTTCCACTTATTCTATATCCTTATAGCTGTCCATGCTCCCTTGAAAAATACTAGAAAAGGAAACAAAAAAAGGAAAGAGAGAAGAAGAGATAAGAATAATAATAAAATAAAGATGGAAGAGGAAACATAAAAAAACAAGGGAAAAATAATTAATAAGAGTGAAAAATTATAAAAAAATAAAAAGAAATAAGAATAAAATAGGTAGAATAATTTTAAAAAAAGAAACAGGAAAAAACAGAATAAAATAAAAAACCAGGAAGATGAGATGAGAAGAAAGATACTGAAGACCAAACAAGAGAAATTGGAATGAAAGAAAAGCAATGGAAGATGGAAAAATAAAAGAAAGAAAAGTAATAGAGAGAATAAGGAGAAGAAAGAGAAAAAGGAAGGAAAAGAAAACAAAAGAAACAAAGGAAAAAAACAGAAAAAAACAAAAAAACAAAACAGGCTTCACTCTCTGGCCACTAGCAACCATCTCAGGCCACCAGTGCTCAACCAATAAATCACCCTGCAGCCTGTTCTCCACAGACAAGATACTTGGGAGTAAAGAAAAAAAAAAAAATATATATATATATGCACACATATTTGTTATTTATATGTAACAAATAAATTAAAAAAAAAACTGAAAAAATATTCAGTCTAAGTTCCCTGTCACAAGGCTGCTTGTTTCTCAACTCCCCCTCCTCCAGGGTGCCAGCTGGGTGCTTGACAACCTGTTGGTTCACTCTCTGGATCGCTTCCTTCTCTTCAGGGTTGGTGGGATATCTGACATTTTCTGGGCTGCCTCTCCCTGTCCTCTTTTCCCTCTGGCCAGTTGGGCTTCTGATGGTTTGCAGCTGCCTCTTCCAGCTTCCCTCTCTTCTGGGTTGTTAGGTGCCAGTCAGCCCACCTACTCACTGATGCAGTTTCTCTCAATCCCAGGACAGTTGGGTGTGATAGCACACCTGATCAGCTCCCTGCTCCCCCTCTCCCTGGAGCTACTTCAGCGCTGGCTGATGTCTTTTCATTTCCCAGAACTAGCTGAGATCTGATCTGCCTCCCTACTACCCCTCTCTCCCCCGAGCTGGCTTTTTGTAACTTTTGCAATTTTTTGCCCTGCTGCTCCCCTACCTCAAAGAGCCTGGCTGGGCACTGAACACACCCTTTGTCACACAGGGGCTTTCCTCACTCTTGGAGCCAGGTGAGGCCTGGTGTTCCAGCCAAGACATTTCCCCAGATTCCTTCTCCCTTTGAGCTGGCTGTGTGCTAGCTTGAGTGCCCTATCTCCCACAGCTTCCCTTTTCTCCTGCCAACTGGGTACCCCCTCATTAGCTGCCCTCTCCAATTCGTCCCGTGGTTACACGGCTTCTCTTCTGACAGGTAAACTTGCCTACCTTGATGCAATTTCTGGAGGAGGAGTGCAGCCTACCATTCTCTACTCTGCCATCTTGAATTTCCATTTTGTTAAGTTTTTTTATAACCAGTTCTATTCATTTCAATTGAGCTCTCGGCAAAGAATATGGTTTTACATATGGCTTGCCTTTTAGGTGAGCTATTTTCATTGATGTTATACCTCAGAATTAAACCAGTATCATTCTCTAGGGTCTAAAATGATATATTGGTTTGTTTTAGCCAGGGGTGTTTTTCAGCAGGGTATGAATCTGCCACTTTCTATCATGTGCCTAGGTTTTAGAAGGCACATAGTAACCAAATCAGATGCTATTTTCCCCAAGGAGCTTCACAGAGACTACCCAGAGTAGAGAATATGTTAGCTTTTAGGTTTCACAGCAGGTCTCTCTCCAGTGGGTTTATAGGAGAATCTGCAGAAAATAAGAAAACACGTTTTAAACATCAGAGGACCTGCCTGTATGGGAACAACAGAAGAAAATGAACACAGCTAACCCAAAAAACCAACATCTGTTTTATTGGCCTATCATCATATGGAAAGCAAGAAATTCCTGAGCAAATTGTAAACAACAACAACAACAACAACAACAACAACAACAGTTGTAGTATCAACAGTTCCCACTTCCAAGAATCCCTAAATCTGTTAATTTTATGCCATTTGCCAATCACTCTCTAGCTTTATGGACTATTTTCATTCCCTTGTTCATATAATTTTGACTCCTCCAGATATTCTTTTTATATTTTTTTCAGAAGTCTTGACTTTAAAATAATGACACAATTTCCTTTTTCCCTTTTATTCTTTTTTTTGAAATTGAGCAGTAAATATAGCAGTTTTTTAATATATAGGGAATTTGTAGGCTTACAGAAAATTCATGCAGAAAATAGAGTACCCATATAAACCCACTGTGATTAACACCTAACTTTTAAAACACACAAACACACAACTTTTAAATTTTTCTGTCTTTTTTTAAAAGAATTGTCCAAAAACTAAGTAGCTGCTGTTAGGAGTTGAGTAATAATCAGTGTTTGCCATATTATCACTTTTCATTTCAATTTGTGTTTTGTGTTGTAAGCAAGAGAGCCCAGGCAAAGGTGGTTGGGGCTTGAGGGTAACTTTAGACAGCACCTGGATCTGTGCCAATAACATTTGAGAAAGTCTTAACAAACTGCTGGTGGAAATCAACAGGTGACTCAACAATCTTCTGGGTATACCTCTGCTCCTTTCCTCAGTTCACCTTGAGCAGAAAGGTCCTTTGCAACCTCTCTTGATGGATCTCGAACACATTCATTTTTCAATAGTTTGGGCAGGAGTCAGCTTTCCTTGGCTGCTACTCCCCTTTTTATGGTGAAATTCCGGACCTGACGTGTTTATTCCATCAAATGAGGAAACTCTGCTTGTTGCAGAATCTCCTGCAGCAGCAATAACCTTTCCCATATCTGCAACTGTAAACTGAAAACATTGTGGAGGACTTTTGTAAACTTCCAGGTGAAACGGGAAGTTAACTAAATCGGTTCAAGTTGGTGGCACCCCCTGACTACCAATGGAAAATACCAATTCTTTCTGGAAGAAAGTATCCTCAAATTAGCCCTCCGGATTCTCAATAATTGATATGAAATAATCAAATACAAAATATGAAATAACTTTGTATAAGATATTTTTAAATGAGCAAGAAATTCAGATTATCAATAAAAACCAGGTATATCTGGGAAAAAAAAGAATTTTTTAAAAAGTTTTTTTTTACAAATGACAAGTGTTAGGAATGAAAAGTCGGTATGTAGAGTAGTACCAGACTGGAGAGAGTTGAAACGCGATTTAGTGCCTGGACACATCTGAAAAATTACCCATAATGAAGTACACATAGGCAAGGAGATGAAAAAGAAGCTAATAGGTAAGTTGGAATGAAAGAGAAAATCTGGAATCCCAAAAGGAGAGATGCAGAGGATGCAGGAAAAGAAAATATTTGAAGGAATAATAACAATATTTTTTAAGAATTGATGAAGTACTTAAATATATATAGGAATTAGAATACTTTAAATAGGCTGGATAAAAAAAATGATAACATCTAGAGAGACATAGTTACACGCAAAATCCTGAAAAGAAAAAAAAGACAAAGGTTCTAAGAACATTCAGAGAAATATGATAGACCACATAAAAAATATCAGTTAATAGGCTGACACTACAATTCTCATCAGAAGCAATGGGAGCTACAACGGAATAACTTCAATATGCTGAAAGTAATAACTGTACATATCAGTGGCTTAGGAAGTGATTTTGTACTTGCCTTCTTCTGGTCTCCTAATCCCTGGTCTACAGCCAGATCTTATATAGGTATAAGTGGAGTTTCTGCCCCACAGAGGTATTGAGAATATTATATTGAGGATATTTCAGATTTAGCAGCTAAATTGACTCAGTTATGAACTTGGTGTTGTGCTTTTTAACTCCAGTCCTTGAGTCCACAGCAAACTCTGGCTTCACTCACATCTTTTCTTCATATCAGAGATGGAGTTCTCAGGCTTAGTCATCTTGTATTGACCTCTGGCCTCACTTGCCTAGACAATGCCTTGAATTGGCTGGACCTTCGGTTTGAGAGGGTCTGTGGCTCTTCTTCACTCAGCCCTTTGTACTTCCTTTTGTTTTGGGTTAATTAATATTTGATTATGAGCCTGGATATACTTTCTTGCTTTCACTTTTAACATGATATTTGTTATTGATTATAATTTTTATCAGTTTTATTGCAGTATTTTGGAGCAAAGATGGCATCATATTGACCAAGAATTTCAGTATAAATATTTATTCACCATTATTTCCAACTAGTTCCATCATGGCATTATATTCTAGGTGTGGACTGTAGTTTTAAGAAACAAACGGATTTACAAAATTGGGTTACTGACACATTTGAACTTCTTTAATCTTATTTGTATTTTCTATTTATCATCATGGCTCTTAGTTTCTTTTTCTCCCTATTGGATCACTAGAATATTTATTATCTGCCTGATTTGTAAATGTAAGAAACCCTTCTGTAGTTTTTCCAATCTGTGAGTCCTGTAGTACTGTGTGTCCTCTGAGAAACTCTTATAAGAATGAAATTTCCTCCACTGCCCAGCTCTGGACCACATTTCTTTTTCACCTTTTCCTCTGATGGTGTTAATCAATTTTCTCTGGCAGAATTATAGTTAATTTTCATATTTATATAGCCTAAACAGCTTATACAAAACTGTAAGTCAGTTGGTCTAATGCTCAATCTTCTTTTTTAATGTGTACTATTTTCAGAATTTTGACATGGTTTCTGGCAGATGGATTGTACTCACTTCTAGTTTTCTTGTGCATATAGGTTTTCCTCCATTTAAAAAATTCTTTTGCTTAATTTTTGTGAGTGGAGAGTGAATGTTAGAGTCCTATGCCTACCCATTTTATTTATTTACAAATATTCATTATGTATTTCCTGACTGTAGTAACTGTTAAATGCTAGGCACACAGTGACTGTCAAAGGCAACAGGGCCTCTCCCTTCATGCATTGTCTAATCCTTTGAAAGAGGTAAATATTGAATGCATTAAAAAACAAATATAGTATTTGTAAGTTTTATATGTACCAGAAAGGAAAAAATGGTATCCTAGGATAAAGAATTACCACGGGATACCTAATGTAGATAAGGTGGTCAAGGAATTATATTTCCATGTAGTTATTTAAGCCAAGGTCTCCATGATAAAATGGAACGAGCTTCTGAAAAGCACAGTAAAAGGGTTCCAGGTAAAGCACAGGCATTTAGCAATTGTCGGAGGCAGAAGAACAATCTTGATGCAAACTGAAGGAATATTAATGTTACTGGGCCCTAGAGAAGGGGAAGCGGTATCGGCTCTGTTCAATAATAGAAACTTGGGCAGATCTTGGGGGTCATTTTAAGAAGGACAGAGTCTTGGTAAGATTTACATGAAAAACGACTTATTTCTAATATGGAGACTGGATTGGCCAGAATCACATTGTTATGGGATTTTTATAGGTTGGGTTCTTCGAAAGCAGATGCTGAGATTGTGTTCGGCGTTAAGAAGATTATTAGGGGGCTACATGTGCACAGAGTTGTGCAGTCAGCGTCCAAACGTCCATACTTAATTTTTTCCATTGAGCAGATCTATCTTTTGCCTTTTTATTTCCAGATTGAGTGCTGTTCCTTCAACCCTAAGTTACCTTCAGTAAACCACGCTACTTGTTTGTTATCATCTGAAAACTGATTCTAGGGAGGGGCATATTCAACTATGTGTTTAACTCCTCAGGTGGACCTAATGTAGGGGTCAAAAACATGGGGGCCTCCTGTTTATATAGGCAGTGGTCACCCCAGTCAGATTCTCTTAGCTCTATCCTTTTCTTTCAGTGAAGGAATTAGCCTGTGCATTTCATTCCTCATTGAAACGATTACCAGATATTAAAAATAATGTGATAGGTCCTAAAATAATGTTATGCCATCCACTAATAGAAAAAGTTTCAACTAAAGTCTAGTAACAATCTAACAATTTCTTTTCAGTAGGAGTGTACTTTGAAGCTAGAAGTTAACTTTCCAGAGCTAAATCATACAAATGGTCACTAGGTGGCAGTAAAAGGCTTTTTATCAGAAGTTGCACGTCGCTGACACTTCCAGCATCATTTGGACAAGGGGCTTCTAAGGCACCAGGGGGCTCTGCTATGGCATTTTCAGTCTTGCTGAAAACTCTGTTGAAATTCAGCTTTTTTCTTGATAAGTTTATGACTAAGGGTACGCAAATTCTCTAGACCCCAACAACCCAATCAATCTCCGTGCCACTTGTTTTGATTTTGGAGCTTCCAGTGATGAGTGTTTATTTTTGATTGTCTGAGGGATGTGTCTAGTCTCCACTGTCCAAGTGTGCCCAGGAGTTTTATCATTTCCCTGGCCCTGTACTTTAGTTGGGTTAGTCAGTCATCCTCTGCTTGTCCTATGCTTAACAAGCACTTATAACTCAATCTTATTTTGCGACAGAACATTATATCATCAATGTGATGAATAATAACACTTTCTCATTGAGTAATTCTAAGAATCTTTCCACCAGAAATGCCATCAGCAGGAGAATGTAAATAATCTTAAGGGGACATGGTAAATGCCCATTAGTGTCTGCCTTCCATGAATGCATATTGGCTTTCATTTCCTTCCTAAATAGAGATGGAAAATAAGACTTTAGCCAAATTGGTCACAGAATATCACTCCCACTTAGCTTTGTGCAAGCAAGAATTGCTGACACTGGGTCAGGCTGATGCTAATGGAAGCATCACTTAACTCAGGCCTCTATAATGTACAGTTAATCTGCAGGATCTATCTACTTTGCTTACAAGCCACACTGGTTACCAAACAAGTGATATGTGGGTCCTTATATACCTGCACACAACTTATCCTTAGTTAAACATAGAATTCCTTTTACTACCCAGGTATCTTATCTTGTTTTCTTATTTTATTTTATTTTTAGTTTTACTATCTTGTTTCAAATTAGCCACTTGAGTGGATTTAGGCAATTCTAAAAGCTCCCATCCAGCAGGCCCAACTAAAACAGCATTTGCACATTCCTTTTCCAAAGGCTTGAGTAAGTAAAAAGCCCTCCATTCGACACCAGTTCCATTCTTATTATATATTTTGGTAGGAGTGAGGTAGAAACATGCATTATGTTCATTCATAAATTCCTACTCATAGTAATAGCTTCCCCTGCCTACTTTCTAGAATTGCATCACCACAGCCTCCTGATTTACTTACAGTGTTCTTTATTAATTGGCATGTATATGTGTGACAGTACATTGACCACCAGTGTCTTCACCACCCCCAGACCATTTCAGCCACAACCACATAAATAACGTTGTGTCTTCTGTGCCAAGAGACTCTGGCCCATCTATCAGTGAGAGTCATAAACCTCTCTCTTACCTGAATTGTTATAATCTATACTAGTTCTTTTTATATAGTGATCATGTGTTAAAATTCAAGGCTGGGAGCCATTGAGCAAATCTGTCATGGTCCTTTTAACAGTTTCATGAGTTGCTGGGGCATGTGGACAAACCTATCACTTTCAATGACCTTTAAAAGTTTAGTAGCGATTCCATCTAACTCTACCTCTGTTATACCACTTAAAAAACATTAGAAATACCACTTAAAATAAACTCTTTGTTTTAGGATAGTTTCACATTTATGGAAAAATGGTGAAGATAGTGCAAAGATTTCCCATATGCCCCATTTCCAGTTCCTCTATTATTATCTTACATTAGCACAGTACAGTTCACTCAATTATAGGACTAGATATCGATATCCAAAAGAAAGAAAGAAGACCCCTATTGTACACCTTATACAAAAATTGACTAAAAATAGATCAAAGACTTAAACATATAAACTAGAACCATAAAACTCCTAAAAGGAAATGTAAGGAAACATCGTCAAGACCTGGTGACGATGTTTCTTAAACCTTACACTGAGAGCATGAGCAATGAAGGAACAAAAAGGATAAATGAAAGTTCTTCAAACTTACACATTTTTATACCTCAAAGGACTTTGTCAAGAGGGGGAAAAGGCAGATTACTCAATGGTGAAAATATCTGGAAGGCACATATCCGATAAGGGTTTGATTTCCATACAATATAAAGAGACCACACAACTCACTGATACAAGGCCAAGCAATCCAATTAAAAAATTGGCAAAAGACATGAATAGGCCTTTTACAAAAAGGAAATAGAAATGGTGAAAAAGCATGGGAAAAATGTTCAATATCACTAGCATTAGGAAAATGCAAATAAAAACGACAATGAGATATCATCTCACACCTCATAGAATGGCCATTCTTTAAAAAAACAGAAAACTATAAGTTCTGGAGAAGATGTGTGAAGAACAAACACATGAATTAAAATCTAGAGTATAGATTACTAGGAAATGGGATGACAGCTAAGGAGGAATACCGATGCTTAATGTATGTAGACTTTTTAATTACTTGACTGTAAATGTGGGGAGATGGATAGAGGTGATGGTAACACATTATAGTGAGTATAACTAACACATTTGGTTTATAAATGGATTGTGGCTGAAAAGGATAGTCTAGGGACATAAATGTCAATTAAAAGGAAGCTAGAGGATAATCTAGGGGCTGTAAAACATAGTGAACTTGGTGGTGGATGAGGTTGCGGTTAATAGTACAAATACAGCAATGTTCTTCAATGAACTAAAACAATTGTACCTCACTATTACCAAGGTGGTAAGAATATGGTGATGCATGCGAAAAATACAATTAATGTAACTAACAGACTAAAGTTAATAGCAATATTGTTATATTCTTGCATCAATGTCAAAGAAGGTACTTTATCAATGCAAAGGGTCAATAATAGGGGGTATGGGATTTTTTTTTTTTGGACTACGGAAAATCTTCAAAAATTTACAGAGGCAATGACTACACAAATTTGTGATGAATGTGAGATCCACTGAGTGTACACATTGGAAGGCTTGTACAAGGCATGGGACTATATAACACTGTGAACCATGTGGTAGATGATGGAATGGAGTTAACAGTACAAGTATGAGAGCCTTTTTTCATAAACTGTAACAAATGTATGATACTAATCCATGGTTAATAATAGGGGGTATATGGAAAAATATGCTAAATGTTCACTATAGATCGTAGTTAGCAGTAATATTTTGATGATGTTCTTTCATAATCTGTAACAAATGTTCCACAACAATGCAAAGGGCTGGTGGAGGGGTGATGTATTGGAATTCTGCACTTTATGTATGATTGGGTTATAAGCTCGCAACTTTTCTAATAAAAAATAATCTGGCGATATTCATATTCATGGAAAAAAGCATGCTTACTGTTAATAAGCTAGCTCTTACAAGTATTATCCTGAAAATAATTGCCTGAATCATTTGAGATGGGAGCCCGGTCTTATCCACTATCATTAAATTTGAATATATCCCCTATTAAATTAACTGTAACAAAGGTTATATTTTCTTAATTAATCTACAGATTTCTTTTATTCATAGAACCTAATAGATATGTTACAAATACCAAAAGAAGTTTTTAAATGTAAATATTGTCTTAGTATGTATTTCAAATCCATGTTTTCTTAAGTTTAAATTCATAAATTGAATGAATTTAAATCATAGTCTGAATCATTATAGAAAATATAGGACCATCCATAGCCAAAATTCTCCAATCACTAATGGCTACAATTTTAAAATGTTAGTATCTAGAATGGTTTTCTCACATAAAAATAGCTAACCTTTCTTCCGTGTTAATTATGTCAAATCAACTCCATCACAATCTCTATGTTCCATTCTCCACTGCTACATATGCACTTGGAGCTGGAAAATATTTTAATAATTACTTTATTAATTTTTTGAACAATAAAAGTTGAATTTTCACTACATTGACAAATCTCAGTGTTTGCTAAGCAGTGGTGGGAAAAATTGCATTTAAAAAATTTCCTCCAATTTAGATTTTACAAAATGTTAGTGCTCAAAATGGATCTCAGCTAAGACCTAGTTTTCTAGCCTTCAGACTTGACAATCTGTATTTTTGCTGGTACGGGGAGACTTTCCAAAGCCTGTACCTGCAAGGATAGATTAAAGAGAATCTTCAATTTTACAATACTCTACTAAAATTTCTCCCTTCCAAAATCACACATCACAATTGTCCCTCTCTACAAAAGAAAATTATATGTTCTGTCCACCTCAAATTGTATTATAGTACAACTTCCTGGGGTGTAGCAAACTCCGGTTTTTCAATTAAAATTATGTAATATTGGTACTTGTTTGGAAAGGGACTTACTCTAATTAACAAATATCTTTGAAAGTTAGAATGTTTTTATTTTTTTTGCTTTCAGTAAAATTGAAGACATATCTATTAGAGTATTTCCTTGTTTGATAATTAATAATAATTATTGGTGATAGATCATTATGTGATTTTTGGTAAGCAACTCAAAGGAGTTAAACAAATTTAAGGGTGTTGCTATAACAAGGTTTTCTCTATTACTATTTATCTATTTCTACTAGTTACATGAACAAAATTTCTCCACATCTTGATCTATAAAAAAAAAATTAGTGGGATTTATGATGAATTCTGTATCATTCTAGTAATAAATAATATTCATTAATGAATGTTATAATTTTAAATAATCCAACCCATTTCATGAAGAGAGGAATTTCCAATAAAATTGTATATTTTATTTTCACCAATATTTCAATATGATGTTTTAATTGTGTACAATAAAAATTGTAATCAAAACTAATTTCAGAAGAATTATTTTGCCACCTAGAATTAAAAATTAAAGCAAAATAAATTAAAAAATAAAGTTCAGGCTTATCTTGTATTTTTCCTGCTCCAGTCCTGAAATCTGCCATTTTTCCAGGGAGCCCTTATTCCAGGTTTAGACCTGTATGCCAAAGGTTAGGGAGGATATTGTCTTCATTTCACTGTACTAGAGGGGTTAAGACTCTAACTGAAAGATTGGGTAAAGTGTGGCAATCACCCCAATGCTCTTGGAGGGTGAGGTCTGGAGCTTGGTCACCACCCAGATGCTTGATGAGGGTAGAACCAAGAAAATGGCTATTAGGCAAGTCTGTGGAAAGGGGGGGCTCTCATGAGGCACCAGGGAGAGGAAACCATCATCTTAAGAATGACTTTCAGACTTTGAAATCAAATGGAATATACCCTGCAGGTTTACTGAACTGTAGTGAACCCATGACTCATTTTTCCCTCCCAATTTCTCCTTATGGAAATGAAAATGTTATTCCTTTGTCTGTCTACTTTTTTATTGGAAGCAGATAAATTGTTTTGTAAGTTTCAGAGGTCTACAGCCAGGTAACACTTTGCCTCAAGACAAACTGTATTTCTTTAAACTAATTGTGATATGATTCTGTATTTAGCATTATATGATTTAAGTTTTTTTTTGAATATTGTAATGTCTTTTTGGAATTCAGAGGGTGGACTGTAGCAGTTTGTCATTATTTATAAATTCCAAAAATAGATATTGGATTATTTTTGTGAACTGGTCTTGTCCTCTGGGGATATTAGATTATATTGGATCCAGAGGTTTCACTTTTACATGATTAAATTGTAATTAGGGCTTTGATTGGGCCATATCAAGAGTATGTTGAGTCCCTGCCCTCTTGGTGGGCAGGGCCTCACAGAGAAAACTACACAGCAGAGAAAAGAGTGAGAATTTTAATCTGAAAACCGGGAAGTAAGCACACAGAGGAGCAGAGAGAAAGCTGGATTAGACACAACAGAGACCCTGGGAAGAGAGATGAACCGTTTGCCTGAAAGTCTACAGCTGGCCTTGTGGAGAAAGCAGAGCAGCTGAGCCCAGAGAAAAATAAGCCCTGGGAAGAGAGGAACCCAGGAAGCCTGAACCCTTACACACCTCGGCCGCCATCTTGCTCCAACACGTGGCAGCAGACTTTGTTGAAGGAAGTAATTTATGCTTTATGGCCCGGTAACTGTGGGCTTTTACCCCAAATAAATACCCTTTATGAAAGCCAACTGATTTCTGGTATTTTGCATTAGCACCCCTTTCACTGACTAATACAGAATTTGGTACCAAGGAGTGGGGAAGTGCTTTTGCAATTACCAAAATGTTGGAATGGTTTTATAAATGAGTAAGGGGTATTTTTTGGAGGAATTGTGAGAAGCTTGGTGGAAAAGGCCTAGATTGCTTTGCAGAGACTTTTTGTAACAATATGAAGTCTAAAGTCATTTTTTATAAGGCCTTAGAAGGAAATAATTGTGAAATGGATGCTAAAGAGACTTTTTATGAGGCCTTAGAAGTAAGTGATGAAACTATTATTGGAAACTGGAGGAAAGGCAATCCATGTTTTAAGTTGCAATGAACTTAGCGAGATTGACTCCTGGTGTGTTATATGGAAGACAGAGTTTGAAAATGGCGAACCTGAGAATTTAGGTGAAGAACTTTCCAAAGTAAACTTGGAGAATGCATCTTGGCTTCTCCTTGTAGCTTATAGCAAAATGCCAGATGAGAGAAATATGATGATGACTGAACTTTTAGGCACAAAGAAAACAGAAACTGATTCCAGAAATTCCAAGCCTCTGGAAATCAAGACCCCAGATGATAGTGCCCCATTTGAGGGCTTACCTAAACTTGGAACTTGTAAATTAGGATTGAAGATGCAGTTATCTCAGAAAGACTTGTGGAAAGTCTTACTCTCTGATGGCTAAGACCCCTTCTTCTTGCATGCTAAGCCAACAAGGTTTTTGAGAGTGCTGTATGAACAAAACCACTGTCAGCTTGGACTGAAAGGGACATACATGGAAAGGAGAGATTGAAAGATTAACATCTTTAGGAAGAAAACCATGGAAGCTGAGATCTGGAATTAAGACATTGCCTTGGGCCAAGAGAAGAACCCCACCCATGTGTACAGAGAGGATGAGTTTGCCCCAGCTGTTGAAGAGGGTGGATGTTCCCCCCACCTCCAGTGTTCGGGGAGAGTTTTGCTGCCTCAGGGTACAGAGAGGGTGGAGCATATTCCTCAAGGATTAGGGTGGTTAAGGTCAGCGCCCCATATGTCTGAGAGGGGTGCACCTGTCCCCCTATGGATTAGGGAAGGCCAGGTGGTCAAACTCATTGCTCTGAGAGGGTTGAGCCTGTATGCCAAAGGTTAAGGGGAATGTTGTTTTCAACTTGCTGTACCAGGGGTGCTAAAACTCTAACCCAAAGATGGGGTAAGGTGTGGCAATCACCCCAACACTCTTGGAGGGTGAGGTCTGGAGCTTGGTCAACACTCAGATGCTTGATGAGGGAGGAACCAAAAAAATGGCCATTGGGCAAGTCTGTGGAAAGGGTGGGTCCCCATGAGGCCCTAAGGAGAAGAAACCATCATCTTAAGAATGACTCTTAGACTTTGACATCTAATGAAGCATGTCCTGGAGGTTTACTGAACTGTGAAGGACCCATGACTCATGTTTCCCTCCCAATTTCTTCTTATTGTAATGGAAATGTTTATCCTTTATCTGTCCATTTGTGTATTGGAAGCAGATAAATGGTTTTGTAAGTTTCAGAGGTCTACAGCAGATGGGACTTTGCCTCAAGACAAACCGTATTTCTTTAAACTGATTATGATATGATTTTGTACTTGTATTGTTACTGATTTAAGGTTTTTTGAATACTGTAATGTATTTTTGGAATTCAGAGGGTGGAGTGTAGCAGTTTGACAGTTTGATATAGTTATGAATTCCAAAAATAGATATTGGATTATGCTTGTAAACTGGTCTTTTCATCTGGGCACGATTAAGTTATGATTAGGGCTTTGATTAGGCCACATCAGTAGGACATTGAGTCCCCACCTCTTGGTGGGCACGGACTCAGAGACAAAACTACATAGCAGAGCATAGGAGTTAGTTGGAGTTTTGATGCTGGAATTCTGATGCTGAGTTTTAATGCTGGAGCCCTGGGAAGTAAGCACACAGAGGAACTTTGTCATGAGGAAGGAGAGAAGGCCCTGGGAAAAGAGACGAACCGTTTGCCTGACAGTTCACAGCTGGCCTTGTGGAGGAAACAAAGGACCTGAGCCCATAGAGAAATGGAGCTCCAGGAAGAGAAGAACCCAAGAAGCCTGAACCCTGGCAAACATTGGCAGCTGTTTTGCTCCAACACATGGCAACAGACTTTGGTGATGGAAGTAACTTATGCTTTATGGCCTGGTAACTGTGGACTTCTATGCCAAATAAATACCCTTTTTGAAAGCCAACCAATTTCTGGTATTTTACATTAGTACGCCTTTGGCTGACTAATACAGAGTATAAGTTTTTTCCTGTCCCCAACTTCTTCTTTCCAAATGAAAATTTCTGGTGTCTGGTATTGTATTCTTTGCGTGTGGTTTCATTGTCCATTTTTTTTTCTTGCCTTGAGGATTTCTGGTATCTTTCTGAAAGAAAAATTGGTATGCGGTCAAATGAAACATTACTATTTCAATCCTTGTTCTTATACTTAATATATGTATTGGGTAAGTCATCTAACTCCTTTGAGCAGAGTATTCTGTACATAATGCATAAATTATCTATCTCTCAAGGTGGCTGGGAAGATTAAATGAAGCCCCATCCCTGAAAATTTCCAACACATCTCCTGATTAATGAATGAATCCTTGATAATTTTTAGTAGACTGGGTTGTCTTGACTTGCACAAAAGCCTTGGTTTCCTCCCCTTTGCGTTTTATAGGTCAGATTAAGTATTTTCTCTTCCCCTTTGCTCATGGGAATATGTTTTCCTTCTTTATGTGTATGATCTGACATTTTAAGTTACTTTTACTTAATTTTTAAAAGTAATTATTTATAGAACTTAAAAATTTATAGAATAATCATGCAGAAAATCAAAAGTTCCCTTACACCCACTTAGTAGTAATCCTTTTCATTAGTTTAGTGTATTTATTTCAATTGATGAAAGATTTAAATTTTACTGTTCATGGGAGTCCATGGTTTACATTAGGGTTTGCTGTTTATGTTGTACCATCCTAAGGTTTTCTTAAAAAAAAAAATTATACTAGTAAAATATATGCAGCCTAAAATCTCCCTTTTTAACCACATTCACATAAATAATTCAATGGTGTTAATTATACTCTCAATAATAATGTGATACCACTATCACCAACCACTGCAAAACTTTTATATCACCCCAATCAGAAATTATGTACCTATTAAGAATGAAATAACCATTCCTTATCCCCACCCATGCCCTTAGTTTCTATCCTGTATTCTAGTTTCTGACTCAGTGAATTGGCTTATTCACATTATTTCATATCTGTGAATTCATGCAACATTTGTCCTATTCTTACTGGCTTATATCAATAAACATAATGTCTTCAAAGTTCATCCATGTTGCCACATGTATCAGAATTACATTCATTTATATGGCTGCACAATATTCCATTGTATGTATATCACATCCTTTATCCATTCTGCTGTGGATCTACACTTGGGTTGCTTCTTTCATTTGGCAATTGTGAATAATTTCACTGAGAATATCAGTGAGCAAATATCTGTTTGAGTCCATGCTTTCAATTTGTTTGGGAATATATGAAGAAGTTGGTAATTCTATTCTTAACTTTCGGAGGGACCAACAAACTGTTTTCCACAGAGGAGGCACCATTTCATATTCTCATCAACAATGTATGAGGGTTTGCATTTATCCATCCTACTATTTTAAAGTCGTCTTTTTCTTGATTCAGTGCTCTTCCTATTATTCTAACCCTTTAATTGTTTTCTGGAGCTTTGAGAAAGATGCTTCTACCAATTCTTGGTTGTTCAAAGTTTCTATGGGGGATGGAGCCCCAGAGCATCTCACTCTGCTATCTTGGTAGGGGAAAGGGCTTGGCAACTTTTTTTTTTTTTTCATTTTTATTTATTTTATTTTATTTATTTATTTATTTACCGGGAGGTCCCGGGGATTGAACTCGGGTCCCTCCATATGGGAGAAGGACGCCCAACCAGTTGAGCCACATCCGACCCCTTGGCAACTTTTTAAGAGAAAGAAATAAGAGAGAGCAAATAAAAACATTTTGAATGATATTTCCATCTTAAAAATAACAGTAAGCAACAAAAACTTTCTAAAATATAATGTTAATCACACACTGGGGAGGAGGATTTATAGTGCTGTGGACCTAACTATAAACCTCAAATATGATTCTAAATTTAATAGGTGTTTTCTTACCATGAAAGTAACATGAATATCTTTAAAGTACTTTAGCAGAATAGTAAGACACAGGATTCTCCTTCCTCCTTTTTATCAGTTCAATTTAGCAGTCTAAAATTCAAACTCATGTTCATGGTGATTCCATTTACTTCTCAGAATAGGGCACTGGATGAATCAATGCACCCATTCTCTTTGCTTCTGAATAGTCTCTGCTTCAGTCTTCTGAAGCTGTGGTAATACAGGACTGAGGTCTCATCACCTATGTAGACTTTCATCTGCCCTAGGTTGATGCTTTTCTCTCATTTGTCCGATGGTAGATTAAGTTATAATAAACTTCCCCTCCTTTAACACAATTTGAACTTCTTGACATTCCTTATAAGACTTATATTATTCCCTTTCCTGAAAACACTGGTACCTGACTTTTCTTTCAGCCAAACTTACACTGTCTCCATTCCTTGAAACCGTAGACGGCAGTTAACAGTATAAAAAAACTTGTTATTAATAGCATTTTATTATGACATTTTCATAAAGTTTTCAAACCCTTTAGACATTGTTCTGGAATTGAAAAAATAGTGGAATGGAAAGAATGGGAAGCAGCCCTTTTTTGGCAGGATTGCAGTGTAATTGCTTCTGAAATCAATAAGAACAATGCATGTTATACAGTGATAGGGAAGTTCTGAGTGTATGGCCCAGAAAGACATTGTGGTTGGCTCTTGCCTCTGCTTCTGTTTCTCATCAGTTTGCCTCCCTGGTTGGGAAAAATGACATGACATATAGATCCATCTATTTTTGTGATTTCTGTCCTCAACAATACTCTAAAGTTTTTTCATCCAGCTCACTCTTCCACAACCTGCACTATGTCTCTTATTCATATTTTGCACAGAAAAAAATTACAAACCATTTCACTGGAGCTATTCTCACTAAAGTCATTACTGACTCAAATCCGTAGGGCTGTTTTCAAGTCTCATCTTATTTTACATGTCAACATCATTTGACACATGGACTATTCTCTCTCTCTCTCTTTTAAAGATTTATTTACTTTTTTGGTATCTCCTCAAAATAAAAAACTTTTGCTATTCATAAGAGTTTGTCAACAAAGTGGAAAACCATTCAACTCAACGGGAGAAAATATTTGGAAACTACTTATCTGATATGGGCCTAATATACGACAAATATAAAGAAACCTTTCACCTAAATAATAAAAGACAAACAACATGTTTTAAAAAATGGACAAGAGAGTTGAATAGACACCTTTCCAAAGAGAAAATACCAATAGCTAAAAAGCACATGAAAAGAGGCTCAGCATCACTAGCTATTTGGGAAATGCAAATCAAAACTACAATGAGATACCATCTTACACTTACTAGACTGGCTGCAATTAAAAAAAAAAGAAATCTACAAATGTTCAAGAGGATGTGGAAGACTAGAAACAATCATCCACTGCTCATGGGAATGTAGAATGGTGCAGCCACTCAGGAGGATGGTTTGGCAGCTCCTCAGGAAACTAAGCATACAATTGTCATGTGATCTGGCAATCCCACTACTAGGAATATACCCAGAAGAACTGAAAGATATGTGCACCCCCATGTTCATCACAGCATCATTCACAATTGTTAGAAGTTAGAAGCAACCCATGTGTCCATAAATGGATGATGGATAAACAATATATATATGTATATGTACATATGTACATAATATGTATATATATATGATGGAATATTTCTCAGCTGTAAGAAGGAATGAAGTACTGACACACATGACAACATGGATGAATCTTGCAGAACCAATGTTAAGTGAAGTAAGCCAGTCACTAAAGGACAAATATTGCATGATGTCACTGAAATGAACTAAGGATATTGAACAGACTCCTGGAGGTAGAGTCGGAATGTCACCAGGAGACAGGGAGTAGAGAGGGGTAAGCCAATGCTCAATGTGGGAAGAATCTATGATAAGGTGGATGGTGGTAGTTTGTCAGAAGACAGGGGTGATGGGGGTGCAGTGGCGTGAGTGGGGTTGATGGTGCTGCAGTGTGAGTGTGAGCAGGGTTGGGGGAATAGGTTTGCCATCCATAGAGCTGGATTGAGGGATGGAGGATGGAACAAGTGAACTCTGGGAAGGATGAGGACTGTGAGAATACAATCGTTGGAGTGTTCTTTCAGTATCTGTGGCAGGGGAGGGTCACTGGTGCAGGATGTCACTGATCAGGGGATGTTTAGGGAAGGGTACACTTGGATCATGCCTCTATGGAATATGAATGTGTTCATGTTGTCATAGGGTGTTATCTTAGTGGGTGGAGACCCACACAAAAAACAACAAAATATTAAACTCCCATCTTGGAGAGTCCTACCACATTCTAGAGTGGCAAGTATCTCTAGAGTACATCGGCAATGCCTAATAAAAGGAAAATAGAACAATATGCTAAGCCTATGCTATTAATGCTTATACTTATGAACCTTATTCTTATAAAATGGAAACTTAGCCTAATAATAACTATTGCCTAAGAGTTACCTCCTGAAAACTAGCTTATTACTCAAATCTAGACTCCTCTAGGCCAAACTCAGCAAATAAACACACTTCCTTCCCTCCAGTATGGGACATGACTTCCAGACATGAGCCTCCCTGGAATCAGTGATGTGTTTGGAAAAAGACCTTGATCAAAGGGGGAAACATTTTTTAAAAAGAGAGTTTTTATGGCTAAGAGATTTCAAAGTGGGTCGGGAAGGTATTTCAGAGGTTACGCTTATACATGTCGTATGCAGATCTCACTAATTGCCACAGTAAAAAAAAAAAAACCAAACAGAGGTGCTCCCAAGGGCTCCAGAGACATCTGGGCACTACAAGCAAGGCACACAACCCCATGAAATCAGCACTGCATCAGTGAGCCTTACCTGGAATATATGATAATCCATTTCCCCATTATAACAGAGTTAGACTCATTTATAATTTCCCTACACGTGGTTCTTCTACCACTTGTATTTGAACCTATAATTAGCACTATACTCATTAAATAGGTGTCCCAGAGACGTAAATCTTTGGCCTCTTAATATGCTATTTGAGCCTGAATCTCAGCAGAGCTGTGGCCAAGGCCTACCCTCCAATACATCAGACTTGCCCAGAACAACTAACAAAATGATGATGACAATGCCCATCCCAAAAAACAGGGAGCACCTACAACTGCAAGCAAGACAGTTCCATCCATCTGCCCCTTGGGATCTAAGTCCCCTCTTAATCAAAAGCAGAGTGGGCATCACCATCCCCAAATCCTCAAGATTGAGGAATGAAGAAACATAAAGTTGGAATGCAACACGGACCAATGTAGACTTATTATTGTTATAATGGAAGAACATGTAGCATTGATATAAAGATAGTGGTTACCAGAGGTTCTGAGTGGAGGGGAAGGAAAAATAGGTGGAACATAGGGCATTGGAATTGTTTTGCATGATATTGCAATGATGGA